>AZIM01006035.1:30286-41503 GCA_000516915.1 Ophiophagus hannah | reverse complement strand
TCGTGCAGTATACAGGTCCTCGATTGAAAGCAGCTTGGTAGCAACTGTTTTTTCTGCAGTCCTAATNAACCAGACAGTTATAGAGGTGCAGAAGATAGACTCAATAATTCCTCTGTAGACCTGTATCAGCAGTTCCTTGGGCAGTTTGAGCTTTCTGAGTTGGTGCATAGGTCTAAGTGCTATTACGCTTTTGCTATTGCTTGCAGAAGGACTCAAAATTTGCCAGATTGCAAGGGCATCTCCTGTGCACAGCCTTTTCAGGTCACTACAGATTTTCAATTGGATTCAGGTCTGGACTTTGGCTGGGCCATACCAAAACATTGGTCTTCTTTTGGTAAAGCTATGGTTTTCTTGATTTGGAAGCATACATTGGGTTGTTGTCCTGTTGAAAGGCTTTTTATCTGGAGCATTTTTGCAGAGGCCTGAAGGTTTTGTGCCAACATTGAGTGATATTTGGAACTGTTCATAGTTCCCTCCACCTAAAGCCCCAGTTCCAGCTGAAGAAAAGCAGACCAAAAGCATAATGCTACCATGCTTCACTGTGAAATGAATGGTATACTTTTGGTGATGCACAATGTTGTTTTTGTGCCAGACATACTTTTTAAAACTATGGCCAAAAAATCCAACCTTGGCTTCATCAGACCATAGCACATTTCCTCACATGTTTTTGTCAGTCTTGATGTAGATTTTTTCAAAATGCGGTCAGACTTGAAAAAGGCTTCCATCTTGCCACCCTGCCTGTTCTCACCTAGGTCATATAGGTAGGTGTAGGCACTATTAGGGTCTTTTATTCCACTGCTAAATCAGGACAGATGGCCCTTCAGTGATGTTGGGAAACCTCCACTCCACTTTTCATCTAAAAACAGACACCCACAGTCAAAGTAACTGTTGTTAGGTAAGTTGTTATCACTTGCAAATTCCATTTTTTGCAACAAGGATAAAACTGGATCAGCAGCATATAGCTCTCACTGATCTCCTTGCAGGTGAGGGAGTTTTGCAATGAACTCAGATAGGGACAGATATCAAACCACTAAGCATTCTACACCTGGGATAAAGAACCCAGGATCAGGGCATGGGCCTAATGGGCACTTGCCTGTGGGCCCCACAAACATAGGGGCTCCATACTAATCTGTGCAAGTTAACCTTTCAATGCACCTTGTATCATATAAATACAGCAACTGTATGGCTTACTGAGTATTATTGTGTTCTTCAAGCCTCATGCATTGTTCAAATGTTTATCATGTTCATTGGTTGCTGCTGCACAGCATGTTTTTAATGTTTCAATATCAATTTTGTTGGAAGTGCCAATAAAATAAATATATGCTTAATTTTATGGACCATTTACATTTTTATTCCTGTGAGTGGTTGTCGCAGGGGCCCCAGGACACTGCTTTGCCCAAGGCCCATAATGCTGTTAAGATGGCCCTGCCAAAGATTATAAGCAGTCTATGGAGCTAAAGTATTCCACCTGTGCCACAGGAAAATTTAATTGTCTAGGAATTTTGTTTGAGGTTGAATGAAGGTCAATTTTCCAGAACTCAGAAGCCTTTCTAAGTTTTATTACATTGACTAGTTTATTCCAGGTGGCCATTTTTTTTAATACATCACTCTACAAATAATTTTCATTGTTGTTTCAAACTTTGATGAATTTAGCCTTTGCATCTGCTCATGATCAAGTCAGTACTTATGTTTATGTAGAATGCTTCTTTGGTGCTTTATTTACGACTGATTCTTCCTTAGTATTACTCATCAGTAAATGGGCTGTCTTATTCCATAATAAAAATTGGATTTTTTTCATCTTATTATTTCCTTTGCTGGTGAAAGATACAAAGAAGGAAGCTCCTATACAACCACCCAATACTAAATCTAATCTACTGGATTCCTATAAGTAGCAATTGGGCCTATTTATATAGTTCTCTAGTGGTAAACCAGAAAGCAAATGTACAAATACCTTTAATGTGTAAAATAATTGAGAACAGATGTAATTATATATCCAGATAATGTAATTCAAATTAATAGTGTGGAAAATGTTTCAAATACGAAATGTTTCAAGCTCAGAACTACCAATTTCCAAGTTCCAATCTTATACAAAGTGTTTCTGCTCTGTTTTGACCAGCTTGGAAATGTTCCAAGCTTAAAATTGCCTCATTTTGAACTCAAATATATTTGAAGTTAAAAGGGAGCTGTTTTGAGTTTGAAATGCTTCCAAAAGGGCTAGAAAAACATTCCCATAAGGTTGGAACAACCTGTTTCAAGCTTGAAATAACTATTTACACTCAAAGTGGCATTTTAAAGCTTGAAATATTTCAGAGTCAAAATATTTAATCGCCACTAGTGGTATAAATATTTCGTTTCATGGTAGCAAGATATGCTTTCTAATCTGTTTTGCAAAGCAAATGGAAATGCAGATTTTTATCTCTTTGGAATCAAGCATATATAGTATTAACTTTTCTCAACCATTATATTTTCTTGCCTATTAGCACTAGCTGGTTCCTTCATCTTCCCTCCCTCCCTCCCTCCCTCCCTCTCTCTCTCCCTGTTTGAAAAGTAACAATAATAAGTAACAATAATAGTCAAAAGATAGCTTATCCCAAGCACCCTAATTTGCAGGACTAGGAAATTATTATTTAATTATTTATTTCCTAGTCCTGCAATTTAGGGTGCTTGGGATAACTTCCTGGAATTTAGGGAGGAAGAGATAACTTTATTTCCTTGGGACTAGGAAATTATTTATCTCCTAGTCCCAAGGAAATAAAGTTATCCTTTCCTCCCTCCTTTCTTTCCCTGTTTTCCTTCTTTAATTGAAACATTCCCAATTTCATTCATACTCATCGAGGCTTATACAAAAATTATAGCATACGTGTTACAATATGAATATGAACATTAAAACACCCTAGTAAAATCTAATCCCTCTAATATTATATAACAATAACGCATAACATAACAACCACATTAACAATTTGCATTGTACAACTACCCAAACTAATCAACACAAAACATAATAATTATCACTGTTCACCATCATACCAATCTTACAAAACTAACACTGTGTGATCCCAAGTTCATCATCAGAAATACAGTAAGATACCCAGTAACTATTCAAGGCCTTCTGTAATTGTTTAGTTTTTAATGCGTTTTGGAAGGCCATTAGGAGCCAGAGAAGTGGGAGCAGCCTGATAGTCAAAAGAAGATTGTTGCAAAACACTGAAGCCATTGGAGAGAAATGTCTGTGGAGATTCTCAGTTATCCAGGTCATGGTTGTCCAAAAGGTACTTTTTCAAAAGGCAACTGAACTTTCTTTGTTTTTGCTTGAAGATGTTTCACTTCTTACTGAGCCATGATGGCACAGAGGTTAGAATGTAGTTAATGCAGCTTATTCTGCTGACTGCCAACAATGTGATCCTGACTGGCTCAAGGTTGACTCAGCTTTCCATCCTTCCAAGGTCAGTAAAATAAGGACCCAGATTGTTGGGTGCAATATGCTGACTCTGCAAACTGCTTAGAGACTACTGTAAAACACGATGAAATGGTATGTAAGCCTAAAGTACCATTGCTAATACTAGTGCTCATCCAAGAAGCTAAGAACCAGATGACTTCCAGGAATATAAATCCTTCCATTCTCCACCATTCATTCAGAACTGAAGAAGCTTCAAGCAAAAAGAAAGAAAGTCCAGTTGCCTTCTGAAAAAGCATATTTGGGACATTGCAGAGAAATGTCTGCAGTATCTCATGGAAATATCTCATGGAAATTATGAGACTGCCAAGAATTTCTCCTATGACAAATAATCCAGATGGGTTGTTTACTGGTAGAGGTATGGTTTTGGAGGTATCTTTATGCTAACAATAGAAAACTTTCTAAGTATTTTAAATTGAACCCAGAAGTCTGTTGGAAGACAG
Organism: Ophiophagus hannah; assembly: GCA_000516915.1. Classification (NCBI taxonomy): domain Eukaryota; kingdom Metazoa; phylum Chordata; class Lepidosauria; order Squamata; family Elapidae; genus Ophiophagus; species Ophiophagus hannah. The sequence goes on along the minus strand of AZIM01006035.1, from coordinate 37,606 downwards.
TGCAGGATTCCGAACACAAGCATAATATGCTGCTGGCAGGACTGCTCTATTTTTTTTAATCAGTTACATCTTCCATAGAGAACATTTCAGCAGTCTAAAACTGTGATGATGAGGACGTGAGTTACTCCAGAGTCTAGATAGTTTCCTTGGTCAAAGTAAAAAAGTGGTTTTGCCAATGCATTCTTTCAGGTTTTTATTTTACTTCTTAGTCTAAGCCAGAGGTGTCTAACTTGATTTCTTTGAGGGGGGGCAGAAAGCAAGGGGAGTGGGGGGGCAGGGAGAGGGGGCAGGAAGAAGAGGGCAATATGGGATGGACACCTCCTATAGCACCTCCTATAGCACCTCCTACAGCACCAAAATAGGTCATGGGGGGCGCACATGGCCCCCTCTGCCCTGTTTTCAGGCTGAATGGCCTCCTGCAGCACTTTGCTGACCAAAATGGGTTGCGGGGCCTCCACAGGCTTTGAGTTTGATACCCCTGGTCTAAGCTATAATATTTCTTAGGGGTTTCCCAGAAAAGATCCAACCAAGTCCAATCCTGCTTAGTGTTATTGGAAGAGGTAATTAAAAAGGGATATCTGTAGATTAAGCTGGTTTGGATTCCAGGAACTGGATTTGGAAATTCACTGACAACAAATGCAGTTGGGACATTAACATGAAATGGTACTCTTATCCTATAGCAGCCCAGATATCCTGCATCCTCTCAAATTTTTGAACCAATTTTAAAGACAGCCTCTTGTTCATTATAATGGTGTTTCCAGAAGAATCATGATAGTGTCCACTATGATAGTGTTGAATGACGGTGTTCACTATAACAGTGTTGTCAGTATGCCTAAATGCCATCATTTCACAAATAACTGAAAGCTGGTCTTTACAGATAAACCATCCTCTGGTGTATTAGTTCCAGTTGACTATTGTGCTTCTACAATTGACAAAGAGCTCAGAAGATCTTCCAAGCTCTCCAGAGGGCTCTTCCTAAGCAGAACAAACCTATCAAATATCAGAAGTATACCTTCAGTCAGATTATTTGATTTTCTATTCTGAATTTTTTTTTTGGTCTGAATTAAGCTTTTGTTTATTTGCTTTCATTTATCCCAAGACTGTTTTCAAATATTGGTTAAAGTGTTTAACAGCCATTCCTTCTTGAATCTGAGCAGAGGGGATGCATACAGAAATGGCAGAAGCTAAGTGGGTATACATGTATATTGATTTTGTTTGCTAATGAAAATGCTACTTTCTGTCATGACATATTTTGCCTCTATGTGCTTTGTAAACCAGGAAGCTGTTTTTCGGATTGTTTGCAAGTTGATAAGTAAGCCCATAATGCCTGCTGAGGAAGTGCATATCTCTGTGCAGAAGTATTTCATCATATACATTGTCAGGGAAAATAGCTTTTGTTGTACGCTTGCATAATGTACTCCAACAGAAACACTATAGATAAATGTTTCATTTACATTCTTCAAGGAAAAAAAAGGGCAAAACATTATGACTAATGAAGATTGATGGGAATTTTCTGCTACTCTTCCTCATAAAATCACTTGCATAAAATCCTATGGCACTGTTATAAATGGTAGAAACAGGTGTAACCAGAATGGGAGAACACCGATAATCATATTACATTTTTTATTATATCCAAGATGATGCTTTTGAAGGCAGTCATTAAAAAATTCCCATCTGTTCACACCATTTGTCATGCAGGCACTAAAGTGTCTGAGAGCAAAATCAAAACTGAGATGCACGAGTGGGGAATTGATTGGAAATCTTGCTGCTGCCGATGCCATTTTAAACCTGCTAGTTTTGCATTTTTCATTTAGTGAGATGCAAGAGAAGTTTGAAATTGGTGAGACATCTCATTAGGATGGAATCTGTTTTCAAGAAGGTGGAAGGAAATTAAATGCCAGGTTATATTTGTCCAGGTTTTTCTCCTTTTCTGTTTCCTATAAATCCAAGTTTAAATGAGGGACACTTTTTATATTCATCAAAAATAACAGGGTCAATCCAGCAGAAGCCTTTCATGGATGAGAGCGCATCCTCTGTGTCTAGAAAGCTTTTGAATGAGCAGAGGAGATCAATTGAAAGGAAGAAAGGTTGGGTATTCAGTCTTTTATCTAAATCTTATTGTTTTACATGACTCCAAATTTTCAACAGAAGTTTGGAGGACAGAAATATAGCTTTCATTCTTATCAGCAGTATCACTCAAAACAGAGAGGTATTCTCATGCCAATGAAAAATCACTGGATCAAGTCATAAGAAATTATTGATTTGGCCACACACAATTTTTTTTCCTGTGAAGGCTTTTCCATGTGCAAAGACTATGCTGATCTGAAATGTCAGAAGCTGAACCAATTAACTGTCAGCTCAATTCCTCTTTCAGAAGAAATTATGTGAACAGAGATACTGCTGCAGTATTTTGTAGCTTTGGGGTGTTGAAAGGATATTTCAGATATACAAAAGCTAAAGCTAGCTGAACTAGAAAGAATCCGGGGTTGAACAGGTTAACCAGGAAATAACCATTTCTAGAGATCATGATGGATGATGGACCTTAATGAGCTACATGTTGAAAATTCAGTCTAATGAAGTACATAGGATCCATTTTGAATGCACATTCAGGTCCATGGAAATGCAAATGCATGCTAGGCAAATTCCATTGTTGGCTAGCAGCTAACAATGATCTCCCATAGGCTAAGAAAAGCTCAGAATATGACTGATGCACAAGAGTTAGAACATGAATTTCAACAATCAAGAATCACCCAAGAACAACTGGAACTCCCACCTAAACTGCTTTCTAAATTGTAACAATTTTTAACATTTATGGAAACTAGTTGGTGAGAGTACCTTAGGTGCTTCTTCTCCCACCCTATACTTTATTTGTTTGATAATTTTTGCCAGTATGTTTTCCACTATCTTTTCCACACTGGTAAATCTTTCTGGAATCATGGGGCTGTAAGGCAATTTTTGGTATCTATTTAAATTATGATTAAATTATATATCCTCTCTGTTTACATTAGTTGGTGAAATCATGTTGATTAGTAATAAATCAAAAGAAGTCTGATATCACTTTTCCAACTAACAAGCTTTATTAAAAAGCATAAGTTGGAATTGAGAATTGTATTAAAGGGTCAACTTCATTCAATGTTTTTCTTCTTCGAAGAAGCATGAAATAGTTTCAAATTGGCATGAACTCACCTTTTATTCTACCACCCAATTTCTATGATTTCCTCCTTCCTACCTGTAGTCATTGATGTCTAGCCATCATTTACCTGTCCTCCCTAATCAGTCCAAGGAATGGCTGTGCCACTTCTTCCACACTCTGGACAGTTGCTCCTTTTCTCTCTCACACACGAAGTCCAATGTAAAAATTAGGAAGGAATGAGACAATCTGGAGATCATTTTACTCCCTTTGAGGCCTCTCATTGGCTGACTGGAAAGAACACCATGAAAATTTATTGAGACACAAGAGAATGCTGAATATTGAAGCTCTTTTATTCTGAGTTTTCTGAATTTTTTAAAGCAATTCTCTAATAAAAAATAAATAAAAGAGCACAAATAATAGATTAACATGCAGTGTTGGGTAAAATGCTTATATAAATCCAATATATTTGGCAAAGTATAAATATATCTTTCTAACACTCCAATGCTACAAAATACTGCAGCACCATCTCCAGATAATTTTTTCTGGAAGAAGAACTGAGTTGTTAATTGGTTCAATTCCTCAAGGGATCATGGGCATCTCAGATTAGTACAGCCTTTGCACATAGCCTTCAGAGAAAATAAAAATTAAAAATGCTGCATATAAATAATAAATACATGAACAAAGGCATAAAAATATTTCTGTGAATTTTTAAACCAGAAGATGGAAAAGGGACAAACTGATTTGATGCCTGGGAAATAAGAACCAGAAGCTCTTAGTCTCAATCATTCCAACAATATCACCAAAGCCTCAATATTGAAACTATCAACATTTCAAAATCATATATTTATTTTTCCAACTTTGTTACAAAATATTATTTGGACTTTAGCTCCCACAATTGCTATCAAGGATGCTGTGGGTCTAGGTAACATAGAGCAATAGGATATTCTGCTGTTGTTTATTGATATGCTAAATAGTATATGAAATCTGTTTCTATGGAAAAAAACAGATTTGAAATGTCAGTAGTATTACTTTGACCTGCATGAATAATACCAGCCATCAAATTTGGAAAAATAAATAGATTCAATCATTGACATGAATTATTTATTCAACTGCAAATAAAACTACTTACAATGTCTTTAGATTTACTTTTCTATCAGTAGTTCCAAAACACTGGGATGAGTTTTGGAAGCACTGGTATAAAGCAAAGGACAGATGCTATTGAGTTATAACCAACTACAGAAAAATGTTTAAGATTTATGCCAGTTTTTTTCTCTGAAAGAAGTATTAGCATCTGTTACTTGTAGCTTACAGACACTTGAACAGATTTTTGGTTCATTACTAGGAATTGTTTTTGAAAGGCACTTTGAATGCTCATTATACAACTAAAACCATAGAAATAATCAATGCTCAAAGTTGAAAGCCAAAGTTGACTTATAAAGTGCATTCCCCTTTATCAATCCTAGAGCATATAATACCAGACTCAGGTTCTAGGAGTTGATATATACACACATGCACACACACANTGTGTGTGTGTGTGTTTCTGTGTATCTGTGAAATATAGCATACTTATAAAATGTAGAAACACTCTTAGTTCAATTACTGGGTCAAAATGCAAATGCAAGTAAAAATGGATGTTAATTCAATGTCAAAAGAAATCTTGACTTTTTTCAGAAGGTCAGCAAAGAGAGGTGCTGAAATGGGCTTTTTAAATTTTCCACCAAATGTGTAGGTAATGATTATCCAGGGCAAATAGAAACTCTCCAACAATTTATAAATGGAAGGAGTCCATTTTCATTGGTGACATTAGGACAGCTATCAAAAAATATTAATTGAAGGAATTTCCTCATTGTTTGTTCTTCTCGAATTTAATTGAAGTGTGGGGAATCAGGGAAGCACAGGTTGCATGACATATTAATTAATAAATTAAGACTGTAGATTCATATATAGCTTTCTTGTAACTTGTAAGGCTGAAGACTTAGACTTTATTAGTTTTTCCTTTGTAACAATTTCCTGAATAACTTCTCTTTCATTAAATTAATGAGAACAGGAAGACAACACAGAGGGCAATTTCTATCTTTGGCACTAAGCAAACATGCTACATTGAGAGTGGGGGAATTAAGGCAAAGTCCCACCAAATTAAGCCATTCATACTATTTGTTTTATTCTTCCATCTTTCAAAAAGGAAAAGAAAAAAAAGGAGAAAAAAAAATATTTAAAGGCCAAAGCAATGAAGAATTTGGCATACCTACATCCAATAAAGCTTGTAGCAGATTCTTTTTACTCTTTTCACTAGCTTTGGTAGCAGAGATGAAGAGGAATAAACAGAAACAGTAAAATAAGTTAGTGAAATTCAGTCTTGGGATCTCCATCCTACTTTTCTCTGAATTCCAAGATGTTTAGACAAGGCTAATCTCCTTGGTGAAAGTGTCCTCNAGAGGTACCTCTGTCACTTAGAATCTAGAAAAACCCTTAACTTCTACATATATTTCAAGGTACACAGTATTATGTTTATCTACATGATATTAAATATCTGTATAATATTGATTTTAATGTCTACATAAATGGCATCTAGGATTTAGAAGTGCATTATTAGAAGTACACAATTGATACAGCTACAGATTCCAAAGAAGCAATTGTGGTCCTTGGTCTGAGAAAAATAAAAATGAAGCTTAATCCATAGAAAGATGAAGTACTATTTAAACTATCGTAAGCTGAAATTAATATAGCTTTAGAATTTGGTCTATGATACATTGGGGTGAATTTTTTTTTCCCTGAAGAATCATATTTGGAAGTGCTCCAGAGGCAGATTCTATTCCTGGAAGCCCAACCAATGGGTCAATTTCTTTGGATGCAATGGAATTTATCTGCAGCCACCTTCTGTAATTTTGGTGCAGCTTCATTTGTAACTATAGCTACATGTTGAAAATAAAAGAAGCATTATAGTCAAGACCTGCTTTTATGTTACACATGCCTTAAACTATACTCCAAACACAGCATGCAAATAATTGTATAGCAAAAATAGTGTTATAAACATGAAAAAATCTTATCAAATTGTTCCTAGGTCTTGTGTAAATATTTGCACATTGAAGCTACATATTTGATGGCAAATCCTATTGTGTTTAATGATCTTATTCTCAGGAACAATGAAGTCAAAACACAAATGGTAAGTCAGTCCCCAAGGACATAGCAATAGATTACCAGCTGGTGAAAATTCCCAAACTTTCATATATTCTCAGGGGCCTGGATGAATGTCGCTTAAGTTATTATAGCAAAAGAATGGTGAAAATTGTAAAATGGAAGTGAACAAGTAAACAAGTAAATATCGTAAGTAGGTTTGGCAGTTTGTTTTTATTTAATTTTTCATTATTTCCTGAAACACACTAACAGTTTCAATAATATTTTAGCAAGCAGGATCTTCTATTTTTTGAGTTTTTTTCTTTTTCATTTCCAGAATGAAGGTGAATATACATGTCCCAGGTGTCAAAATTCCGGCAGTTACTCCAATTAAACATGAGCCTCGAGCCACACTCCCAAAACTTGAAAGGATTTATTAGAAGTTAACATGCCAGCGTTAGCCTGGGTGTAGCCTACTCTAAGATACATAATTCACTGTCACCCTTGATCCTGCTGTCCCCCCCCCACCTCTCTGGGTGTATCATCCAACGAAACATATCCATAGTCAAGAGTCATCAATCATGCTCTCCAATTAGGTTTTTGTGCGGCAGAAGCTTCAGTCATCTAAGCAGTCTCTGAAGAAAATATGAATGGAATGTACTTTTGATTCCACACTGCTGCCTGCTCTTTGAAACTCCTCCCCTTCTTTCTGTTGACAACTATAAAACGTGTATACAAAATGTTTTATGAGTTAACATTCGGCTCCCTTCACTTCTTGGAGGTGATCTGTACAACACACACAAAAAACAAATTGATTGCAGATATGGAAGCTTATGCTCATGAAACCCCCACCAGGCTTGGTTGGATTTACTGCATGGAACCGGCTTGGACATTCCTACTCTTTACCCATGACACCTCTGATAAGGGGTAGCCCTTCCACTTGATTAAATATTGGAGTTGTCTCCTATGCGACCTCAAAACGAGGATTCGCTGCATCTCATAATGGGTTTGGCCTCCTATGACCACGGGATCTGGGGGCTCACGAGGTAGGGGCCTCAGTGTTGATCTGACCA
>AZIM01006033.1:15931-40289 GCA_000516915.1 Ophiophagus hannah | reverse complement strand
CAGATAGGACAGCACTCCAGAGGGTTAACATCATTGCCCGGAAGATCATTGGTTGCCCTTTTCCCTCTTTGGAAGAGTTTTATAACTCCCGCTGCCTTAAGAAAGTTCAAAACATTCTCAAAGATCCATCTCATCCTGGGCACACTTTTTTTGAACTATTACCATCCGGCAGACAGTACAGTAATTTATTAATAACAACTTTGTCATCCAAAAGGTACTCTAGAAAACCTACATTGGACCTAATTTTTATTAATAGAGAAGAAATGATAGAGGGAGTTGAAGTTGTTGGAACTTTGAGCGAGACTGACCGCGTCATACTGGAATTCAATATAATGCGAACACAAGCAATAAAACTTTAAAACAGCTGATTTTAACAAACTCAGAGAGAGTCTAGGGAAGATTCCATGGATGAAAATCTTAAAGGGGAAAACAACATAAGAAGCTTGGGAAACTCTGAAAAATATGATCATAACAACCCAGTCCAGCACAATAAAGAAAAAGAAAAACAAGAAATCCAAGAAATCAGCATGATTTGCAGAAAGATCTCTATGATAAACTGAAAGACAAAAAAGGACATGTACAAAAAATGAAAAGAGGGACACATAACTAAGGAAGAATATCAACAGATCGCCCGAATCGGCAAGGATGAAATCAGGAAAATAAAGGCTCAGAATGAACTAAGACTTGCAATAAAAATCAAAGGTACTTTTTAAAGAAGTTTCTTTCAACATAAAAATAAGAAGAAAAAAGACAATGAAGCAGTTGACCCACAAAAGAGAGAATATGACAAGGAAATAACACACAGTAAAGAGAAAACAGAGCTGCTTAGCTAATTCTTTGGATCATTTTTCATGCTAAAAGAAACTATAGCCCAGTGTACAAAAAACATAACCATAAAAGACAGACTAGATATAAAAATTAAAATAATTCAGAAAATGGTAAGAGAACTGTCTGATCTTGAAAAATATAAGTCACTGGGACCTGATGGATTACATTCCAGAGTTCTGTAGGAGCTGGCAGATGGGTCATTCCATGTCAAGTGGTCTGATTCAGAAAAGTGTCCCACTCGACCATCACAGATTTTGATGAAATTTTGTGTGAACATGCACACGTTTCCAATGAACATTGGTAAAGTGTTACATTTGCCGATGCAATACTTGTGGAGATAAAGTACCTTTCCTTCCAGAGATATAAAAAGCCAAACTTTAACCTTTTTTTGAGCTGCAATATTTTTGGCCAACTTTGCTCCAAATTATCTAGATGGAGATCGCTCATGATAATGTTTTTATTATTTTGTTTAATAGAGCACAAAAAGTTATACAAGATGGCCAAGTTTTGTTTCACTCAACTAAATATTGCCAGAGATATTATGTCTCAAAGTTGCTGAAATATCAGAATCATACTGTAGAAGGCTGTGGTCTGGGGTCAAACAAATGACTATATCTCCGCAAGTATTGCATCAGCAAACCTAACACTCATTGGGGACATGTGTGCATGTTCACAAAAAAATTCATCAAAATCTGTGATGGTTGAGCAGGGTCCCCCAGACCACTTGACATAGAATGACCCAGATGTTATCTCAGAATCATTGTGCCATGTCTTTAAAAAAAATCCTGGAACACTGGAGAATTACTTGAGGATTGGAAAAGAACTGATGTGGTTCCCATCTAAAAAAAAAAAAAAAGGGGGGGGGGAAACAAACTCAGAAAACTACAGACCAATCAGTCTGATATCAATACCTGGGAACATATAGGAAACCATCAAAAAACAGATCTGCGAACATCTAGACACAAATAAAATTATAACCAGAAGAGGTTTCTTAAAAATAGATCGTGCCAAACCAATCTTATTTCATTCTTTGACTAAACTAGTAGACCAGTGAAATGCTGTGACATGGTAAACTTAGATTTCAGCAAGACATTTGACAAAGCAGACACAAACTACTTTTTGCTAAGATGAAAAATATGGAATTGATATCATCACCACCAAATGGATTTGTAACTGGCTGACAAACTGCACTCAAGGAGTAGTTCTTAATGGTACTACATCTACGTGGAGGAAAGTAAGCAATGGAGTACCACAAGGTTCCATCTTAGGCCCAGTACTCTTCAATACTTTCATAAATGACATAGATGAGGAAATAGAAGGGAAACTCATCAAATTTACAGATGACATTAGGCTGTCAGGAATAGCCAACACCCCAGAAGGCAAGCTCATGATCCAAAAGGATCTTGACAGACTTGAACAATGGGCCCCATCCACCATGAAATTGGAAAAAAGCATTTAGACTAGAATAGGGGTTTCAAACTGGATTTCATCAAGGGACAGATCAGCATTGTAGTTCTGATCTACAAGCCTGAGGCAGGGAGGCAGCAGGGGGAGGACAGGACGGATGCCTCCTGCAGCACCCTGTTGGCCAAAATGGGGCACAGGGGGGTGCATGCGACCCCCCTGTGGCTTGTTTTCGCCCTCCCTGGCCTCCTGCAGCACTTTTCGGCTGTTTTCAGCCCATTTTTCAGCCAGATCCAGCCCGTGGGCCTTGAGTTTGATACCCCTGGGCTAGAAAAACCAAAGAAACAAATACTGATTAGGTGAAACCTGGATCAAAATCAGTAACTGTGAGAGGAATCTTGGGAGTCCTAGTGGACAATCTCTTAAATACCATGATTCCTTGAAAATAACACCCAACCAGAAATTTTTTTAACCTGTGCCTAATATAAGCCTTACCCCCCAAATAAGCCCCAGTTAAGTTCATCAGCCCTGGGATGGGGGTGGAGGTAAGTGTGGCAAGCACAGGAGGCGGCATTTGTACTGGCTTAATTTAATTATTTTAATTTATAAATAGAAAACCTGGTTACTACTACTACTTCTTTTCTTCTTTCTTGGCCTCACTTTTTTTCCTTCTCTTTTCCTTGTCATCTTTCGTCCTTCTCCTGCCACTCCTTCTTCTCAGCATCTCTGTTGGCAATCTTGTTAAGGTTGTGCAGTGCTGCCACCAAACAGATCAGGCGAAGCAAGAGGTGGGGCAGAGGTGTCACCATGCCGCAGCCCCTGCATACTCTGCCCCCTGTCCTACATTATCCTCCAGCACTTCTCTAGCCCATCCATGCTTGCAGTGGGAAAAAGGCAAGAAACCGACTCAAGACTCCAAGGCTCTGTCCCTTGCTACAACAAAATGCTAAGTTGATAAGAGGTGATTGATTCTTCTGCATACAGTTTCAGGAGGGTGCACTAAATTCACCCAGGGCAGCAAATTACTGCAGCCCTGAATGGATCAGGTGAGGTAGGAGATGGGGTAGGCACTGGACAGCGGCCCCTATGTGCTTTAGCCCTCGCTGTCAGGATCATGGAAGGTGGGGCAGAGCACGCAGTGGGTATGGTGTGGCACCACCCTCGCCCCTCGTTCTTCCTTGCTTGGTGGCAGTACTTGGTGGCAGTGCTGCACAATCTCATCAACAACAAGATTGCCAAAAGAGATGCCAAGAAGAAGGAGCGGCAGGAGAAGGAGAGAAAAGATGACAAGGTAAAAGAAAAAGGTAAGGCCAAGAAAGAAAAGAAGGAAAAAAAGGTAGTATTAGTATTAGTAACCAGGTTTTCTATTTGTAAATTAAAAGCATTAAATTAAGCCCCTGCACACACACTCATCACCTCCTGTTTTGGCCAAGCCCACTGCCACTCTCACCCCCAGGGCTGACAGCGGGATGAGATGGCAGCAGCATGGCAGTGGCAGGAGGAGTCCTGGCCATTGCTGAGGCAACTGGCAGTGGAACGGAAGCAGCAGCAGGAGGTGCCCTCTGGCTGCCACTAGGTGAGATAGGGAAGGGGCTGGTCCAGCTGCCACCATCTCACCCCACCAGCATCAGGGCTCTGCAGGCCCCGCCACCCACAGTATCCTTGGCCACCCATCTGGATGGGGCCTGCATGGAGACGGGTGGCCTTGCTGGGCTTAAGGGGGGCTGTGGCTGCAGAAAAAAAATGGAAAGGGCCTTGTGGGAGGCAGCAGTCTCCTTCCTGGTGGGGAAAGGTCAACATGGCTGGTTGGTGCTCCACTGGTCAGGCTGCCTGTGTGTCCCACTCTATGCTCCACCCCAGAAACAGGATCAAAATTTTATCTTCTCTCCGGAAGGTTGAAGTCACCCAGTGGGCAGCAGGGCTTGACTCTGCCCAGCTCTTTCTGTTTTCTTTTTCCTGGATGGGCTTTTTCCCATACCACAGCCTCTTTGTCTTTCACTTTGTCTTTTTCACACAGGAGGCAGCGAGCATACAGGGGCCAAGTGTGGTGCCAGCCCCATCCCACCCTGCCCTCTGCCTCGCCTCATGACAGCAGCATGGCTCACCAGATGCACTGTGTGGCCAGCTGTGTGAAAGAAATAAGACATCACCAAAAAATAAGCCCTTTTGTAGCAAAAACTAATATAAGACCTGGTCTTATTTTCAGAAAAACACAGTATGAGCCAACAATGTGTGGAACCAGCCCAAAAAGCAAATACAACCCTTGGTTGCATAAACAGAGGCACAGAATAAAAATCACATGAAGTATTAGTATCTCTTTATAAATCCTTAATAAGAGCACACTTGGGATACTGCATCCAGTTTTGGTTGCCAAACTTACAAAAAAGAAGTTGAGACTGAAAAAAGTCAGAGAAGAGTAACTAAGATGTTTAAAGACCTCGAGACAGTGGTGGGATTCAGTGAGTTCGCAGCAGTTCAGGAGAACTGTTAACTTTGTGAGCAATTCGGCGAACCAATTGTTGGGAGAAATCTCTTTTTCTCATTTTACAGGGTTAATCCTGTCAGGAAGGCATGCCTCTGTGTTGTTTCTAGTCTAATCCTTATCTTAATTGCTCTGCTTAAGTATTTTCAGAAACTGCTCTCCCACATTGTAACAGCTAATGTTCTTGGCAGTATACCCAGACTAGCTGGAGCCTCTGGAGCTTCTCTGGAGTTGTTTGTTTGTTTACTGGTACTATGTTTTTAAAAAGCTTTTTATACTGCTTGGGGTGTACTTTTGGGATGTACTTCCAAGAGGCAGGATGCAAGCTTGGCACTCTGTCTGATTTTTTTTACTGCCTCTCTGGGGACATGTGATCTTTCCTTAAATCTGAATGATTTCCTTAGGGTATCTTGTGAGGTAAGTGAGACCAGCTGCTATCTTTAAGTGGTGCAAATGGATCTAAGGATTGCTTCTCCTGGGTGTGAAAGGGTGCTTTGTCATGTTGGGAAGAAATACTCCCCTGTTGGGATTCTTCCAGCCAGGATCAGCACTTTGAAGAAATAATTGAATAATGAAGCAGAACTGCCGGAAAGAAGCTTTGAATGACAAGGAACCAAGATGAGTGACATTCAACAAGACTTCTTAGCTAGCTAGAAAGATAGACATTCAAATGGGCATTGGTACTTACCTGATACGCCNGGGCATTGGTACTTACCTGATACGCCCGTTCTCTGTGAGCTGTGAAGAGCATCCAGTAGTGGGAGGTGCTTCAGTCTCCTCTTGGATAGGCTGGGCTTAATTTGCAGGACGCTCCTCCTCCTCCACGGGACTCCTCCCCAGTGTCCCTCAGTTTTGGCGAAGTTGAAGTGTGGAAACCTTCTATACTTCACCCTATCTAGCTTCTGGCCGGAATAGTGCCCCACCAGACGGATAAGGGTGGGGCTGGATGCTCTTCACAGCTCATGGAGAACAGGCGTATCAGGTAAGTACCAACGCCCATTCTCCCCTGAGCTGTTCAGAGCATCCAGTAGTGGGACATACCAAAGCTTGGACTGTCCTACGGGAGGGCCTCCGTCTGGCTAGAAGTCCCTCCTTGATCCCTGTGGACACTTTGTAAAACTCTCCTACCAAATGCAGCCTCAGCAGAGGCATAAATGTCAATTTTATAGTGTCTAAGGAAGGGCGATGGAGAGGCCCAGGTTGCTGCCCTACAGATCTCATGTATTGGTGCTTGAGTGGCCCATGCTGCCAAAGTCGCCGCACTCCTGATAGAGTGGGCTGTTATGCCCCTGGGAACCAGTAGTGATTGCATCTCGTATGCTTTTGCAATCGTGGCCCTTAACCACCTGCCGATTGTTGAAGAGGAAATCTTACGTCCTAGAGAGGTAGGTTGGAACGAAATAAAGAGGGCCTCTGGTTTTCTAAAATTTGCGGTGTGGTCTATGTAGGAACGTAATGCTTGCCTCACATCCAGTCGGTGCCAATGACATTCAAGTCTATGGGCTGGCTGTGGGCAAAAATTAGGAAGGACCAACTCTTGTGCCCTATGGAAGGCTGAATTAACTTTTGGTATAAAGGTTGGGTCTAGTCAGAGGACAACTCTGTCAGGATGGAAAATGCAGAGGTCCTGTCTCACCAATAATGCTGCCAGTTTGGAAATTCTTTGTGATGAAGTTATTGCGACTAAGAAGACCACCTTATAGGTTAGAAAGCGGAAACTCGAAGTCCTTAGGGGCTCAAAGGGGCCCTTTGTGAGAGCTGTTAAGACTTTGTCAAGGTCCCAGGTTCGATATTGATGTATCACTGGGGTTCGTAAGTTTGTGGCCCCTCTAAGGAAACTGCAAATGCACAGGTGATGAGAAATTGAGCAGAGATCACCCCAAGAGACGACTGAGGCTAGGGCCGCCACTTGTCTGCGTAGGGTATTAGGGGATAATCCTTTGTCCAGGCCATGTTGCAGGAACTCCAAAACTTGTGCCACCAATGGAGAAGTAGGGTCAATGTGCGAATTTGTGCACCAACGACAGTAGATGGACCAAGTTGCAGTGTATATACGATTTGTAGAAGGGCGCCTGGCCACTTGGATGGTAGAAATGACCTTGGTGTAAATTTTCTCACTCCTCAGATGTCTCCGCTCAATCTCCATACAGCTAGGTGGAGCCATTGTGGGTCTGGGTGCTGAACTGGGCCTTGGAAGAGCGAGATTCTGTCTGGCGGTATTCTCCATGGTTCTGCAGACGACAGATCCCTGAGGTCTGCGAACCAAGTCCACCTGGGCCAGTATGGTGCCACTAGCAACAATTCTGCCTTCTCCTATAGAAGTTTCCGAACCACTTTGGGGATTATTGGAAGTGGGGAAAATGCATACAGTAGGCCCTGGGGCCAACTGCAGCGGAGCGCATTGATGTTCTCCGCCCCTTGAGATGGGTACTTTGAGATGAACCTGGGAAGTTGTGTGTTGCTGGGGGATGCAAACAGGTCAATGACCAGTTGGCCAAACCTCTGGGTCACTTCCAGAAACAGGTCTGGATGTAGGCGCCATTCCGCCTGAACTACCATGGCCCTGCTCAGCCGGTCTGCCTGGGTATTTGACAGCCCCAAAATGTGCTCCACTTTGATGGAAAGTAAATTGATCTCAGCCCAAAGGCACAGTCTCTCCACCTCTCCCATCAGCTGTCTGGAATGTGTACCTCCCTGTTTGTTGATGTGGACCTTTGTCGTAACATTGTCTGTCAGGATGAGGATGTGCTTGGACCGGAGCTGCGGAACGAAGCTGCGAAGAGCCAGGTGGACTGCTCTGAGCTCCAACCAATTTATACTGCACGATTGTTCTGGTATGGTCCAATGCCCTTGTGCCATGTGAGACCGTTAGTGAGCTCCCCAGCCAAAGAGACTGGCATCCGTCGTGATAGTGACCCTGTGGGGGTCTTTGAAATGACAGCCCTTGTTGATAGATGGGACAGTCCACCAGCGAAGAGATCTCAGGACGTTTGGCGGGAGTGTTACTCAGACGTCGGTGTTATCTCTTCCTGACCGTTGGTATGGCAACAGGTACCATTGCAGTGTTCTGGCATAGAGCCGGGCCCAGGGAACAATAGAGATGCAGGAGATCATTTTCCCTAATAATTTGGATGGGGTGGCTAGGGGCACTCGCTTGATGGTTCCGATCTCCTGAGATAGTTGCCTAATGTTCTCCTGCCTCTCCTTACCCTCCACTGTATCTATAATAGCTCCCAGGTGAATTAGCCGGGTTGTGGCAGCTAGATGACTCTTAGCCCAATTTATAGAGAACCCATGTTGTTGTAGGGACTGCAGGATAATAAGGGTATCTGTTTTGGCCTGTTGATATGAAGATGACAAAATTAAAATATCATCAAGATAGCACTGTAGCCTGACAGATGCGTTTCTAAGATGAGCGGCCAGGGCTGCCAGTAAAGGTCCTGGGGGCTTAGTAAAGTTCCTGGTGGTGGAAGCTAGACCAAAGGGGAGGACAACATACTCAAAGTGCAAATTGTCATAACAGAATCTGAGAAATTTGCTGTGGGAAGGCCAAATTGGAATATGTAAGTATGCCTCTGTGAGGTCCACTGACGTTAAGACATCACCCTGTCTAATGCTAAGTAAAATAGATTGTAGAGTGGTCATTTTAAATCTTCTGTAGACCAAGAAGCGGTTGAGGTGCTTGAGGTCTAAAATTGCCCTCCATCCCTCCGAACTTTTAGGTACCACAAAAAGGTTTGAGTAAAAACCTTTGCCCTGTTGGTCTGGTGCCACTGGTCGAATGGCCCAGATCTCCAGTAGGTGGTTGATAGCAGTTTGCATAAGAGAATTTTTGTCAGGGTCCCTAGACCTTGGGTATCTCATGAAAAAGTTCAGATGGGTGGATTGGAACTCCAGAGCCAACCCAGACCTAATTGTGTTCCTGACCCAAGCATCAGATGTCAATGAGTCCCACTGATTGGCAAAAAACTTAAACCTGCCACCAATCGGGGCGTCCAGGGAATTATTTAGGGCTACAGAAACCCCTGGTTCCTGCTCCCCTGAACTACCTCTTGGATTGTCCTCCCTGTCTATTTCTGTTTCCGAAATCAGACCTCTCAGAGTGCTGTCCCTGTCGGAAACTGGAGGACCTTTGGAACCTCAGGAAGTAGGGTCCCTGATAGGAGGAACGAAAGAAACCCTTTCAAAATGGCTGGGAAACCCTGGAGTCTGACTTCCAAAAAAGGGAAGGAAGGATCATTTTTTTGTTCCTCGTTTCTATGAGGAGCGGATCAAGGGCATTGCCAAACAACTTTTCGCTCGAAATAGGCACTGAGGCAAGCTTCCACTTATTTTTGATGTCAGCTTGCCAATGCTTAAGCCAAAGTAACCGCCTTGCTGATACTTGTGATGCGATGGCTCTGGAAGAAAACTTTACCACATTAAAAGTTGCATCCGCCAAAAATTCTGCCGCCGCAATCAGTTTGGCAATGTCCTGATGTGCCCGAATACTGGAGGATGGGATGGTTTCCCGCAGATGGCAAAGCCATCTGAGGAAAGACCACGTGAAAAAGGATGCGGCTGTGGACATTCTTATCGCCCATGCATCAGATTGATGAGCCCTGCAAAGAGCTAATTCTACCCTCTTATCCTCTGGCTTAAGCACATCCTCCAATTCACTGGGGATAGCGGAGGGGGAAGCCAAGGCCACTATCAGATCATCAACTGAGGGTGTGTTTAGGAAATTGGAAAGCTCAGGGGCAAGGTTATAAAATTTCCGGTCAAATCCCATAGTAGTAGGGATCACTGCTGCGGAAGCCCACTGTTTTTGCACTAAGTCGGAAAACATCTGCGGGACTGGTATTACATCAGCCTCATTTACAGGCTGAGAAAAAACCAAATCAACTGCCTCCTCCTGCGAGCTTGGTTGCTGAGAAGGGGCAGTCGCTTTATTAAGGCGCGCAGTTGTCTTGGCCTTGAATAAAAGTGATCTGAATAACTGCGGGTGAAAAAGTCCCATGAAAATTGGTTGGTCAGGAGTGAGGCCCTTGTCTGACATGCCCTTCTCCAGTGGATCTATCTCTGAGAGGGTCGGATCGATGTCATGAGCTGACCCTGCCTCTAGGTGGTCCATCTGTTGTTCTTGATCCCCCTCTTCCTGAAACCCTTGGGGAGGCATGTCCAGAAAGGTAGAAAATTCCCCTTGGGGATGTACCTGAGGAATTTATGGTTCCATCTCGGTGAGTGATCAGCCTGAATGAAATTCACATTATGAGATAGTGGACTGCCTTCTGGCCCATACAGACTGCTGAACGCCAGCTACAATCCCGTCTTATCGTCAGTTCCATCAACGCCCTCATCCTGGGGGATACCTCAGGGAGGGAATCATCTTGGTGGAAGCCGGCCGCCTTTGGAGTAAATGTGGCGTCAGGCACCTGCTGTGGTGTGGCTGCTGTCGATGAGGTACCGGGCGGAGGCTGCCTGGCAGAGCTCTGCCTGGATGGAAGGGAAAGATCCAGGGGAGGAGGAGGGGGTGTATGGGCCTGGATGTTGCAAGTGGGAGATGGTGCTGGGGAAGTCCAGTCTGTCTCCCTCATACGCTTGTTCAATTGTTTCTCTATAGCCTGATGGCATCTATGGGCATCCTTCTCCTCGGCCCTTGAAGGTCTCTTGGGAGCTTTGGATTTGCCCAGGGCCCTGATCATTGTTCTGGAGGTAGAGGCCTTTGAGCCTTTGCCGCTTGCCATTTCCACTATAAATTTGTCAATGAGGCTTGATTATATGGTGGTTGGCACACCTAGGGGCCTGCTCCCAAAGGAGCAGGGTATCCTTATAAAGTTCTTGTAATCCCCCTTCAAATTTGGTATTTGTAGAATTAATCTCCAGTCCAATCAATTGAAATCCAATTATCAACACCTCTTCAGAACTGTGTTAACAATGGCCTGCGACAGCTGCTCTGCACAGGTGGACTTCGGCCTTGGTGCTCGCTGTGAAGCCGCTGGACTTATATTCTGTGAGGGTTAGCCAACAAAGCAGGTCCGCTGCTCCGTGCTTCGGGAGCAGGGAAAACAATCCCCTGGTCTCTATGAGGGGAATCCAGTAGGGAAAAATAATCCTCTCACAGGTATTTATTTGCTTTCTGTTTTAATTATGAATGGGCACAATGCGGTCCTCAAAATGGTGCCTGCCACTGCTTGGTGCAGCCTTAAGAGTCCAGCAGCTGGTTTCCGCCTAAATCACTGTTCTGAACAGTGTAAAGCGACTATGCAGGAAAAGGATTGGAAGCGCTTATGCTTCCAATCCCCTTTGGTGTTGAACAGGGGAAGAGCCTCAGCCACTGAAGAGCTGAACACGAGGCAAGTTCGCTGTTCGGAACACGCTGTTAATGATCGGAAGATAAGTGGATTGTAAACTGCTCTTGCGATCTCTTCTCCGAAAGAGGAAACGAGCCCCGATGGCCTGATTTTGAGGGGAAATGTCTGAGGCTGCAGGGCTTGCAATTTGGTAATTTGATCCTTGAAAGTCTATCCCTCTAGAAAAGTGCTACTAGCCCCGATGGCCAGGAGGCTATTGGGGCTCCTAGATGACAAAGGGATTCCCTGAATAAGTGAAAAAGCAAACCTGATGTTTGAATCTCTTTCGTTTTAGGTGCTATTCCGGCCAATCTGGAAAGCTACCTATCTCAACGAAGGCTGAGCTAAAACTGGGGGATGCTGGGGAGGAGTCCCGTGGAGGAGAAGGAGCATCCTACAAATTAAGCCCAGCCTATCCAACAGGAGACTGAAGCACCTCCCACTACTGGATGCTCTGAACAGCTCAGGGGAGAACGTGAGTTTGCATACCCTTTCTGAGTTTTTGTCTAAAACTGATTTTTGGTGAAGTTTAATTCTGTGCATGGTGACATTTAATCCTGTATTTATTGATTGGATAATTTTTCCTATTCAGCTTTGTTTGAAAGAAAAAGGTTAATCTCTGTTCCTAAAAAGAAGCACAGTTGAGAAATCTGGCTAGTTCTTGTGTCTATTTGTTCTGATAATTGATTTAACAAGGACACCTGCTGTAAGCTCTGGTAATGAGCCAGACAGGGTTTTTTCCCCCTTCCCTTGTGTTTTAGTTAAAAAGGATTTAAACTGTTTGTGATTTAGTTATTTGTACTGTGTTTGGATTATATTCTGTCTCATGTCTTCTTCCTCTATCTGGGGAGTATCCCTTCAGTCAGTTCACTGAGAACAGGAATCTTTTGTCTATGGGGATTCTTCAGTCATCCAGGACATGGTTGTCCCAAAGGTGCTTTTATCAAGAGGCAACTGGGCTTTCTTGCTTTCCAGGAAGTCCAGTTGCCTTTTGCACTACTTTGGAGTGGTCAAGACACATGATTGTCACTGATAGTAAGATTTTAAAAAATTAGAAGTAGGGATGTGGATCCTCCAATTCATTTTAGTTTTCTCTCATAATAATAAGGCTTAGTAACATGGCACCAGGCTTGAAGTTTATTTAGATATCTGTGGCATGTACTAATTTTATTGTGATCCTGACAAGCTTGGGAGGTTTGAATCTGGGTTCCCTATATAATTTGTTAATTTGTCTCTTTAGCTCGGCATTTTGTAGCCCAAATATGCCCACTTACTTTCTAGAGAGCTTAAATGACCTCTCTGCTAAAGAGTTTCACTTTATGAGCAACAGTTGGCTGCTGACATTTATCACTGCATTTTAACTATTTTAATTCCTCAAGGTGCTCTGGCANGCAAAGAAGCTTTTTGTATTTTTGTACAGGTAATCCTTGACTTACAACAGCTCATTTAGTGACTATTCAAAGTTACAATAGCACTGAAAAAATGACAATTTTTCACACTTACGACTGTTGCAGCATCCCCACGGTCACTAGAGGCCAGGCGAGGCGAAGCACCCCTCGACGTGAATGATGTTGGGTTGGCCATGCCAACCCAGCTGGTCATTAGGGCAGAGGATTGTTAAATTATTTGAATCCCACCACTGCCTAGAGACTAAAACATATGAAGAATGGTTGTAGCAATAGAATATGGCTAATCTAGAGAAAAAAAGGACTAGGGGTGACATGATAGCAGTGTTTCAGTATTTGAGGGGCTGCCACAAAGATGATGGGTCAACTATTTTCCAAAGCACCAGAAAGAAAAACAATGGATAAAAACTAGTCAAAAATAATAGATAAAAACTAGCCAAGGAGAAAAGCAAACTGGAATTAAGGAGAAAGTTTCTAACAGTGAGAACAATTAACGACTGAAATGGCTTGCCTACAGAAATTGTGAGTGCTTCATTACTGGAGGTCTTTAAGAAGAGACTGAACAGCCACTTGTCTGAAATGATATACGATCTCCTGCTTTAGCAGAGAGTTGGACTAAAAGACCTCCAAGGTCCTTTACAGCCCTAATCTGATTGACTGAAATAATACAAACGATGTTTGTGCCAATTTACTTCAATTATAAAATGACAGAAGCTGATGCAATAATATATTCATCATTTGGTCATTACACAGATGATGTAACATAATGCAAGTTTCATTATTTGTGTTAATTGTGTAAAATCATGGACACAAAAAAGAAGTAAAGTTAATGGATTGAAAAGAAAAAAGATTAAGTGACTTGTCTACTTGTCCAGAATTGTTAACTTGAAGGGAAGGAAGTAGAAATTTCTCCAGGTAGAAATTTCATCCATTGTATCCAAGATTTGCCAAATTGGACATCAAAGTTTCAGTTCTTACAATTTATAGGATATATTCTGATATTTGTTTTTGCAGACTTTTTTATTAATGAAATATGCAAGTGCATTATTATATCTTTGTGAAGATTCTTATTGGCTTAAAATAGTTTATTAAGGTATTACTGATACTGTACTTTTAAAACACATATGGTCATAAAAATGTTATATTGTCTATTATGTAATCATTATAAACTACAGTAATTTAATCAGCATTTAAAATGCTCTTCAACCGAAGGACTATAAGAGGAAAAAATATTTTGGAAATAAATATACTGGCTGCTGATTGAGCCAGTCCATGCCTATGGTCTAGAATCTTCTGCTCTGTTAATTACACCTTAGAAGAATGCTGCATATTTAATAAAATGGAATGTGAAAGGATTAAAAGATTGAAATATACATAATCCATTAAAATATAACATATAAAAGACAAATCAATCCAAAAACCTCTCTATGAAATGCATTTAAACATTTGAAAGAATTCCATTATTTATTTCATAGCTATTAGACATTTCCAAATTAACAGCATTTCTCATATCTATGATTCTGCATTTTATCTTTATTTTTTCAAATCCTGAAATTGCTTGGATAAGAGTGGTTTTTTTTCATACATAAATTTTTAAGAGCAATCTGAACTTTTAGGAGAAATTGAAGAGGCTTTCTGTCAACTACAGCTAAATCCTGCCTTTCTATATCAAAACCCTTGCTAGAAAATTACTGTGCAGATGATAAGGCTGAAAGATATAATAAAAAGTGACTCTACTCAATTTACACTGCAATATTGGTATGACTGAATATTTTTCATTCAGGTGACTGATAAAATCACTAAAATGTATTGGAGATAAATAAAGGAGGCCTCTGTCAAGAATAAACACCATTAATCATGAAGTCTCATCCTCAAGAGTGATTCTGCTATGCATCTGAACAAATACACTGTTTGCAAATGGCATGCAACCACTTGCCCTCTTCCCATTTGTTTGCATAAAGAATCCACATATTTATTTCTTTATTTTGATTCACATTTCCCCCTTTTCAAATCTTATATTCCTTGGTTGATATACTATGAAAGCAGATATTTGCAATAGAAGCTTCACTGTTAGTTATCCTTATTTATTTATTTTTAAAATTTATTTGGCACCTGTAGTGTATTCCTCACTGCAATAAATTATGCATTGTCTCAGGTCAAAACATATCTTACTGGCACAACGTAAAGCTGAAGCAGGTAATTTCATATGCAAATAAATATATATACAGTACATAATATGTTAATGAAACTTTGCAGAAAATTGGCAATTACATGATAGTTCTCCTGCCACAAAGGCCTTTTAGATCTAAATGATATACTGTATTTTCACAGATAGGGTACACATGATACTGCTTTGGCAACATGCAATTCAAAGGATTGGAGCAGGAGGTCTCTAAATTCTTTTTAATTTTCAGATTGTTCACTGATCCCAAATGTTGATTATATGAATATAATTTAATAAATGCTACTTTAAGTAATAATATTACAAATAGTAACAACAAATACAACGTAGATCCCCTGAATAGTCCCATCAACCCTTGGATATCAATGCTGATTACTGTGGAAAAGTCTGGGTTAAAATATGTGTTCTTTTTACTACTAATTCTTGAAATGGTTTCAAAGTGGGGAGAAAGAGGTATGTGGAATATGAGTGGTCAAAGGCAGAGAATTAAGTAATGAATTTCTTATAGATGGAAACCATGGAAAGCATGACTTCCATGGACCTTTCACAAGTCACCAGGACCAGGTTATTTGATCCAATCAATCCTTGGTTCCCTTATAATGGTCAGATTATATCTTGATGGCTATGTTCTACAACCATACTCGTCTGTAGGAAGTGAGAACCTCTTATATTGGTCTGCCCCAGGAACTGATGAATCTGGATGGGTTTCAGAAGGCACTAGGTATATAATCAAAGGTTTGTGTAGTCCCAGTTTCTGCCTGGAATAGGGAGTGAAGGAGGCTTTAGCTAGGATTGCCACAACTTCTGATCTGGAGTCTTCATTGACCCACTTAATATACAGAGAATTGAAGGATGAAATGGTCTAGAGAGCTGCTGGGGGAAAACAAAGAACAAATTTGTATACAGGTAAAAGCTATTATTAAAGTCTATATCAAGGCAATTCAGACTGTAGAGTGTAAATCCTGTTCTGTTCTAATTGCATCTGCAAATAAATCAACCATAAATAACAATCCTATTTGAGGTAACTTGCTTTCTTTTGAAAGGAAAATATAGAGATCTACCTACAAAGGCATACAATACCTCACATTTGCTGATTTTCAAGAAGACAAAGTTCCTTGGATTCATTCCCACTTGGATTTCTGTGGCTGTTGGTGCAGCAGATATGTCTGGAACTGGTTCTTGCCTTTGGAGGGGTGGTCCACCTTTTCCTTAAAAAGTCAATATTGGATTCCAGCCTATGGGATAATTTTCATCCTGTTTCCAATCTTTCTTTTGGGCAAAGTTGTTGAAAAAGTTATTGTGCTGCAGCTCCAGAAGTTCTTGGTTGGAATGGATTATCTAGACCCTTTTCAGATGTGGTTCAGGCCTGAATATGAAACGGAAATGGCATTGGTTTTTTATTATCTCTGGAACGAGTGGGATGGGAATGGTGTCCCAAACCTTGCTCTACTTAACTTCTTGGTGGCCTTCAATACCATCATTCATGGCATCCTTTAGGAGGCACTGTGTTATTCTGTTTTGCTTTCTTCCTTTGCAGCCATTTACAATTGGTATTGAAAAGGAGAAGCAGATCTAACTGTTGACCTCTACTTTCTAGAGTTCCACAGGGTTTAGAACTTTCCTTACTTCTGTTTAATATCTTCATGAAACTACTTAGTGAGATCATCCATCACCATTAGATATCATCAGTATGCTGATGATACTCAGATGTATATCTCCTGGTATGTTAAGTGCTGCTGCAACCTCCCTCTTGCAGTGTCTGGAAGCTGTTAAGAAGTGGTTTCAACTAGCTGAAACTGCACCTGGTAAAATAGAATTGCTCTGGGTTTTGGGCTCTTTGGAGCATAGATTATTGCCATCTTTGGTCTTGGATTGGATTGCACTGTGCCAGATGGACCCAGCATGTAATCTGGGGGCTCTCTGGATTTGTAACTCCTGCTTGAAAAAGCTGAGAGCTTTTATGCAACTTCATGTTATGTGTTGATTATGCCCTTTCCTAGATCAATAGGACCTACTCACAGTGATTAACACCATAGTAACATAATAGCAACATTTTTAACACCATGACCACTATAATGTGCTCTACACGGGGCTGTCCTTGAAAAGTATTAGAAGCTTCAGTTGGTTCAAAACGCAATGATCTTTGGTATCGTGATATGGTTTTTGTGCTACTTTAGATTTCACATATATCTCCCTTCTGTAAGCTGTATTGATTGTCAATTCACTTCTGGTTCCAATTCAAGTTACTGGTTATTTACCTTTAAATCCTACTAGGCTTGGGGTCAGGTTATTTGAAGAACCATGTTTTCCCAATTACAATACCAAAGCCACCAATCAGGGAGGTAGATTATATTACAGGTTGGTTGGACGAAGACAAAAGGCTTTTCTTTGGGGATTCTCTGAGAAATATCTCTGTGGATTATAAGTCTGAGACCCACCTCGACACTTTTCCAAAACACCCTGAAGAAATGGCTTTGCCAGTGGACCTGGTGATTTATAGGGAGCTAATGGAATGCCTTATTTGAACGTGGTCAACGGGGGTTGGGGTGATACCGGGTTTATTTCAGATTTTCTTTCTGTAAGATGCCTAGAGTTATAGTTATGACTAGTCATATACATTAAAAAAAAGATCAGTCATGATGTAAAGTTTTTTTACTATGGAAAAAATGCACAAATCGGTTGAAATCAAAAGTAAAAACAAATAATGATTCTAATAATGCCTTGCCTTCAGAAGTTGTGCATATTCCAACACTGGAGACTGGATAACCATTTGTCTGAAATGTTATAGTGTTTCCTGATTGAGCAGGGGGTGTGGATTAGCTTTCCAGGTCCGTTCCAACTCTATTATTCTGTTAATGCATGTGGAGGTAAAGTAGAATTCTATACTAATGAGGTATAAATGCATTTATAGCCTTGTATATAAGATATTTAACAAGCAGCCTGCTTGCAAAAATTGAATTAAGTTCCTGGCATCACACAAGGCAGGAACCAAATCGACTGGAATAATCAGGAGACCTACAACACAATGGGAATGTAACTCATGCAGACCAACAGTTGTCAGAATGAGACTAGGGTTCTATATGGGAAGAAAAGAAAACAAACAGCCTAATAAAGAAAGCAAAACAACTGAAATGGGGACCTAAGTACATGAAAATTCATATAGTGCATATGACAGGGTGTAAATTCATCAAAGGCAGATCTTTCTCCAGTAAATACACTGGCAATATGGTGCACTATGATTTTTAAATTCCATACAATATTTTTATTTTAAATTATATTTTTTAAAGTACAACAGCCAAGTTGATAACCAACAATGAGCCACTGTTATGCAATGAAATTGTGATAGTCATTGCAGAGTTAGCCAAATGTTGACTGGATTTAGTATTTTTGTCTACCTATGGAATCCTTTCCAAGGAACTGGGAGAAGCAGATGTTTAATGATGTTAAGAGTATTGTCATAGCATATAAAATATTCCAAGTACAGCTGCCTATTATAATTGATGGCTGACAATTTTGTCAATGCCAAAGATGTTTAAGTGGTACTCCAGATGTTTAGGGATTGCACTCAAGACACCTATCATTATTAGTACTACCTTTGTTTTCTATTCCCACTGTTTTATTTCTATTTGTATTTTTGTAATACATATTTTTGTAGTAATAGAGCTTCTATGTTTGAATTCTAAAGTCACAAGAATACTTTAGCTTCTTTATTTTCTATTATTTTCTCCTTTTTGTAGTCTGACCAATTCTTACTTGCAGATATGTTGCAGATATTCCAATGTACCATTGTTGTCATACCACTTTTTTTAAAAAATGATCTTGTAAGAACCTGCCACAGCTTGTTTCTCACAAAAGCATGACTCTTGACTCCACTGAATTAAATCAAAATAATTTTTACTGACAGAAAGTGGTTGCAATAGGTGGAGATAGCATCCAGGATTGGGACATACCAAAGCTGGCTGTCCTATGGGTGGGGCCTAGAGCCATCCGAATCCCCTAGACAGGGTGGACCTTTTGGAGAACTCTCCATCCAAATGCTGCCTCTGCAGAAGCAAAAGAGTCCAGCTTATAGTGTCTGATGAACGGAGAAGGTGAGGCCCAGGCTGCCGCCCTGCAAACCTCCTCCAGAGAGGCCTGAGTGGCCCACGCCACTGATGTGGCCGCACTTCTCGTCGAATGGGCCATTATTCTTGGAGGAACAGCAAGTCCTTGGGCTTGGTAGGCTTTGGATATGTAGTCTTATCCATCTCCCCACAGTTGTTGGAGTAAACTTGCAGCCCATAGTAGAAGATTGGAAAAAAATAAAGAGGGATTCAGACCTCCAGAAGTGAGATGTCCGCTTAACATAAATACACAGGGCCCTTTGAACGTCCAGAATGTTGCCATCTTTTTTCTAAAGAATGTACAGGATGCTGACAAAAATCAGGCAAGATTAGTTCCTGGGCTCTGTGGAACCACGAGTTCACCTTTGGCACGAATGAAGGGTCTAGTCTTAACACAACTCGGTTGGTGTAAAACACACAAAGGTCCTTCCTGACAGATAAAGCCGCCAAGTCCAAAATGGCAGAAATAATTGCTACTAGGAAGGCCACCTTGCAAGATAAAAACTGCAGGGATCTCAGTGGTTCAAATGGGGCCTCAGTCAGCGAATGCAGTACTTTAGAGAGGTCCCATGTTGGATAGCAATGAACCACTGGAGGCCTCAGGTTTGTGGCCATCTTCAGAAACCTGCAGACAGTGACATGTCTAGATAATGATTCTACTCCCCCCAAGGAGAGAACAGACGACTAGGCTGCAACCTGCCTCCGCAATGTGTTGGATGAAAGTCCCTTGTCTAGACCATTTTGGAGAAAGTCCAGAACTTGGGCGATCGAGGAACCAGTAGGGTCCCTGTAAGATCTAGAGCACCATTCACTGAAAGCCTTCCAGGTTGCATCATAGATGCGATTGGTGGAGGGTCTCCTAGAGGCTTATATGATTCTTATCACCTTGGAGGAATAATGGTCCTGGATCAGAGATTCCTGCTCAATCTCAAAGCGGCCAATTGAAGCCACTGGGGTTCCGGATGTAATACTAGTCCCTAGCTGAGAGACACTCTGTCCTCCAGTATCCTCCAAGGGCAGGACACAGATATGTTTACTAAGTCCGCAAACCAAGGCCTTCTGGACCAATGAGGGGCTACAAGAATGAATTCTGCTCTTTCCCCCAACAGTTTCTGAATCACCCTCAGGATCAGGGACAGAGAAGGAAAGGTATAGAGGAGCTCCCTGGGTCAAGGGCTGCGTAAGGTGTCCGTTCCTTCCGTCCCCGGGACTGCAAACCTGAAGTAGAATCTCAGGAATTCTGTTGTCCTGGGAAGTGAAGAGATCCACAGCTGGCACTCTGAAGTGCTCCAACAGCTCCTGAAACAAAGTGGGGTGCAAATGCCGCTCTGTGTGGTCTATGGTGGCTCTGCTAAGCCAATCAGCGTCAACATTGGCCACAACTGCAACGTGCTCAGCTCTGAGCAATACTTGGTGTCTCTCTACCGATAAACAGAGTTGTTCTGCCTCCAGCATCAGTGGCCATGAATGTGTTCCCCCTTGGCGATTAATATGCGCCTTGGTTGACACATTGTNTTAATATGCGCCTTGGTTGACACATTGTCAGTCAAAACCAGGATGTCCTTATCTGAGACTGTGTCCTCTAAGTGCCTTAGGGTCAGATGGACTACCCTAAGCTCTAGCCAATGAATATTAAGGCTCAAATCTGCCTGGACCACTCTGGATTGGATATGGGCTCCCCAGCCATAAAGACTGGCATCCCGTAGTCAGTACCAACCTGTCAGGGTCCTTGAATAAGAGCCCCAGGGAAAGTGCCTCAGATGACCACCATCGTAAGGATCTAATCTGACCTGTGAATGGGAGCAACTCCTACCTGTCTTCTGATAGGGGAGAAGAAACAATTGGAGTGCCCTGGCATGCAATCTAGCCCAGGGCACTATATTAATGCATGATATCATTTTGCCCAGGAGTTTGGAAAGCGTAGCGAGGATACTCTATGTTTAGATTTTACTTGCCCAATTAACACCCTGATATTATCCTGACATTCCTGGGACAAGGGCACCTTGCAGGAAATGGCATCTATTACAGCTCCCAGATGGAGCAAACTATTGGTGGGAGTGAAGTGACTTTTTGGCTTCGTTGACAGAGAAGCCATGCTCCTGGAGCACCTGAATAGTGATTTCCAAATCCTCTGTTGCTCGAGATGGGGAGGATGACTGGACCAGTATGTCACTCAGGTAACACTGGACTCTGACTGGGATGGCCCTAAGATGGGCCGCTAGGGCTGCCAACAGCTTCGTAAATGTCCTGGCGGCTGATGAAAGCCCAAAGGGCCCTGTATTGAAAATGCCTTCCATTATAGCAGAACCTGAGGAATTGTCTATGAGCCGGCAAAATGGGGACATGAAGGTATGCCTCAGTTAGGTCTATGGAAGTAAGGAAATCCCCCTAATTCCCTCCAGTATAGACTGGAGAGAGTGCATCTTAAACCGCCTGTATTTTACCCAGCAGTTAAGACGCTTCAGGTCTAGAATTGCCCTCCATCCCCCCAAGGCTTTTGGGATTACAAACAAAATATAATAAAATCCCATGCCCTTCTGGTCCTCAAGCACCGGCTGAATAGCCTGGATTACCAGCAGGTGCTGAATAGCTGTTTCCATTAGGACCTTTCTTCTCTCTCTGTTTTTAGAGATGGGGCAATGAATAAAAAACCTCGAGGGCATAGAGAGGAACTCTAGAGAAAGACACGAATGGACCCAGGTGTCTGTGGTTACTTCCTCCCAATGCCTGGCAAACAAGGCCAGACATCCCCCAATGGGAGGATTAATGTCAGATTTATCTGGGGCATTGGAAGGGACAACCCCCAGCCCCTCGAAAGTGCTGCTTGTTGTTAAACGGGCGATTTCTACCTGCCCTGTCTTGGGGTAGATCTTGCCTAGGGTTGAAAGACCTCTGGGGTCTAGAGAACCCTCCCCAGTTTTGTGGGTCCTATAAAAGGGATGTCTGAAATAGGGCGTCGATCAGAATTCACCTCTTCTGGATCTGGAGGGTAAGATCTTCCCTTTGTCTTTGGAGTCTACCAGCACCTTGCCCAAGGCTTCTCCAAACAATTTCTCCCCCTTAAAGGGAGCAGTGGCCAGCCTCAACTTATGTCTCAAATCAGCCTGCCGTTGCCTGAGCCAGAGCAGGCGGAGAGAGGTTACAGTCCCCCCTATTGCCTTAGAGGCAAATCTGGCTGCACTGAGGGTGGCGTCTGCTGAAAACTCCACTGCTGCTAAGAGTTTGTTTATATGTTGGTGTGACCTGACATCATACAGTGGAGTTCTCTCTTGCAGTTCTTGAAGCCAGATGAGAGAGGCCCTGTTAAAAAAGGATGCAGCCATGGAAGACTTCACTGCCCATGCTGCTGACAGGTGCGTTCTCTGCAATGTTTGCTCAGCCCTCTTGTCCTCTGCCTTCAATGAGTCCTCAGGCTCCCCAGGAATATCAGTGTTGGCTTGTAGGGCCGCAAGTACGGTATCCACAGCGGGCACTTCCAGGGTCTTGGAGAGATCAGCTCCCATGTTGAACATCTTTCTGTCCAGGGAGGAAGGGCTTGGACCCGACCCAAGAGACAACCACTGCCTTTGGATAACTGTGGTGAACATCTTTGGTGCAGGGATAACATCTGCCATTATGGTCTTCTCCAAAAACAATTGGTCATTGGGGTCTTCAGAAGGATCTGTAGGCTCCTGTGGTTCAGGAACCAAGCCTTGCCCTGTGGCCTTCTTAGCCTTGAAGAGGAGCCACTTGAATATGCGGCTGGAATAGGCCTGGCATAGTGATTTGGTCAGAATCGTTCAGGCCTTCATCATCTGAATAATTTTTGTCCATTAGTTGGCCAATGTCAGAGGGGATGGAGTGTGATATTTCAACAGGAGAATAAGAACCTGATTCTGAATGCAGGGAAAGATCATCCTCATTAGACCTGTGTCTCCTACTATGTTTTGAGGATGAAACTGAAGCCTCAGAAGGTGAACGCCTGGTCTGTTTCAAGGCTGCTGACACACCTTGATTTACTGCCTCAGCTAAAAGAGCCTGCGTATTAATTTGGAATTCAGGCTCTTGTCCCACCCCTGGCCTATGTCCAGCTGACATGGGAATAAATGTGGCCTCAGGGGCCAATCTGGTTCTCTGGGCTGTAACTGGAAATTGCCTTGCTGCTGGGCAAACTGAAAAGAAGTTTCTAATTTCAGAGGCTTCAAGGGATTCCTGCATCAAATCCTGCTCTTCAGCTCGCCCTGTGGCCAATTCTGTTACTACTCTCCTGTCAGTTTGCAGATGCCTGTCTCCTCTCAGTAATGGTCGCTCCTCATTTAGGCGGGAATCTGTGATGTTAGGTGCCATTTCTGAACTCTTCTGGGCAGCTTCTTGTCCCTTAGCCCACAATTTGTCCAGTGCTTTGTCTCTGCGCAGCTCGTCCCACTCAGCTGCCTTGGAGCTCTTTTGAGCCCCTGCAGCTCTATCCCTTGACTTGGGGTATTAGATAGATGCAACTGGTCTGGGGCTGCTGGGCTGAGAGAGCAGGACGACCTGCGAGCCGTCTCCTCCGCTCTCCTAATCGCGCAGCTAGCATTTTGTAGTAAATTCACCATTTTCATTCCCGACGCTGCAACTGGAGCCTTCAAGGGATAGCCACTGCGGCTTTTCTAGCACTACCCTGTCTGAACGTCTCACCAATAAAACTTCCAGGCTATCAAATGGATTTTCCTCTGTCTTCTGCCCCCGTTAAATGCTGCCGCGGTAAAAAGGCATAAGCTTCCCTCTCCCATACTGTTCACCTTTGCTTAGTCTCTGATTGTTTCCTGGAGGTATAAGCACAGGATTGCAGTTGGCCATTCCTGTTTTTCTGAACAACACAGCCCCCATAGCCAGATCGTTAGCGTAGGCTTGAATAACAAAAAGAGTGTTTGGGTCAAGATGCTTCAAAACTGTTTCAGCTGCAAACAGTCATTTAAGCTTCTCAAACACTGCCTGGCATTCTAGGTTTATCTCAGAGGTTGACTAGGCTTGGGTTTATCTCCCCCACATTTTAAAGTTTGTTATGGGGAATGCAATCTGGGCAAAAGGTGGGATGAATTGGTAGTAAAAATTGGCAAAGCCCCCCCCAAAAAGCCCATTCCAGCACCGCCTGGACCTTTTGGAGGGTCCATCTCAATCCCTTCATGGGATATACGATAACCTAAGAAGTCTATTTTGATCTGATGAAACTCACACTTAGAAAGCTTGGCATACAATTTGGTGGCTCACAGTTTTTTAAGTACAGTCCTCATCAGTTTCTCATGCTCCACCTTCATTTTGTGTAAATTAAAATGTCATCTAAATACACCAATATCCCCTTATACAGGTGCTTGTATAGGACCTCATTATCAGTTGCATAAACACAGCAGGGGTGCCCTGAGGCCAAATGAGAGTATTTTAAACTGGAAGCATTCTAAAGCAGTGGTTGCCAAGTGGTGGGCTGCTGACCACTGGTGGGCTGCGAGAAACTTTTCATGGTCCACAGAGAAATGTTCCCCCCCAAAGCACTCCCCCAAAGCAATCCAGGCTGCGCGGGAACACAAGGCTGCAGCTGTCCATATGGCCCATCCATCCATTGGCCCCCACTCTTTAGCCGAGCGCAAACCTTATCTTGAGTAGAG
>AZIM01006033.1:525-14191 GCA_000516915.1 Ophiophagus hannah | reverse complement strand
CCCCCCAGCCCCAGCCATCGCTGCCCGAGAAATGTACAGGAAAAGAAAGCGAGCAGAAACATAGCTCTTGCTGGGGCAAAAGAGTGATGATCAAGGAAGGCAGAGGCAACAGAAAGTGGTGCCTTTCAAAGGCGGCAGCTTGAGTCTTCTGTTGCCTGTGCCTTTCTCGATCTCAGAGAACTTCTAAAAATAGTTTTATAGCAATATTTAGGTATCTTATTATAGCAGATAAATTTTAAAAAATTAACCAAGGATTATCCTGGTTCCCATATTGTAGATTTATTGCATCAATTTTACAATCACTCCTTTGCAAATTACTTCCATTAATTTACTGATATCAATTTATATTAGAGTATGTACTTCTAGTCACTTTTTCTTTTCTTTCTTTCTTCCTTTTCAGGTGATGAAAAAAATACAAACAAGAAGGAAATAAATATTTTTTTCCATTAAGTTATCATATTTGTATTCCAAATTTCCAGTTAAGTTGTTTATATTGTTATTCTTGTGCAGTTGCTGCAGTGGTTTGATAATTTTCTGCCATAATTGCATATCTTGCTCTTTTTTAATGTCATCTAAATCTTTTCTATCTTTGGAACCTAATCAATTTATAAAGTGATTAAAGACTTCCAGCTGACGTCGCAATGTAACCAGTCACAGGGAAACAGATCTCTCCATTCCTGTGCTAGCTTCTCCCTATTTATGGGCTCCAAAAGGAGCCAAAGCTGCCTTGTAGGGGTGACAAAGCTAGGGAGAGGCGCTCTGAGAGGTCACAGGAGAGATCACAACTCTCCTGCTGAACCCCAGGGCTTTTTTCCCTCTATGCCACAATGAGGAGAAGAGGCAGTCTAAGATGGCTGCCATGAAGCTGGGACAGCTGATGACCAGTGAAGCACAGTGCAGGAGCGGACTTTGGTGAACAGTGTGTGAACTGGGTGAGAAGAATTCTTTTTATTCAAATCTTAACCCCAAAAGAATATCCAGGAAAAGAGAGGCTCACAATTATTTTTAAAAGTAATAGAGACCTAGCACTTTGAGAAAATTTTAAAATTGAAGGAAAAAGAATTAAAGGGAAAAAACAGAAAAATCGTTAAAATACAGAAAATTGGACTTTCAAATTGGACAGGCACCACTTTGGATAAGCATTTTGAAATGCTGGAATTATCTGTTTAAAAATCAATGTTATTTTTACACTGTGGGAAAATGGAAAAACTGCTTAATATTGAAATCCAATCTAAGAGTGCCACCTGCTGATGAAAGGAAGAATAACATATTCCCAAAATCTTGGAAATATTCGATTACTGGGGATTTAAATGTGATAACAAGAAAGATATTATCATTAAAATGACACCTGAAGATTACAATACAATACTGAATTAATAGATAATAATAAGGAGGTTCTGGAAAACTTATGGGACTACCCAGAGGAATAGGTTGATCAATTTTAGGATACAAAGAATTAAGAATATTGAATTTTTTGAGAACTCACTATAGGTTTGAATATATGATCTTTGGATTATTGGACAAAAGAGGGACACAATAAAATTTAATGAGATGCTTCATCAAGAAGAAAGGAGTGGAATTTGGGAAGAGATGGCATTGGCAATTCAAAGTACAAGGGAGACATTGACAAGACATTTTAAGGAAATTATGAACCGAATAGATGGAATGCTGGAAAATAGAACACAAAAGAGATTTAAGAGATCGAGACACCCAGGAAGATGAAAAGCCAACTAAAAGAGTAGATGAAAAAATGGAATAGACAAAACAAATGAAACAAGATGATAAGGAGGAGATAATAACAAAAAGAATAAGGATTGATGACATAAGCCAAGGGGAGAGTACCCCAAGGAAATAAAAAAGGAACCGGAGAACCAGGAAGATTCTTATGGGAGAGAGATAGGGGCAAGAGTAGATATTTTGAAAACTAGACAACGGAGAAGGGCAGAGAAGGGAGGAATGTGTAAAATGAGTAGCCAAGATGTCGAAGCAGACAGAAATAAAGATCCAAGAGAGGAATATGGGAGGCAAGCTAAGAAATGAACAATTAAAGCTTTAAAGCAGTAAAAAGATATGATGGTTAGAAAGGTTTAAATACAGTAGTGGCATAATTGAAGTTAGAATAGGGATGGAAACTTCAGGGGTTTTTAAAATAAAATATACATTTTTATATAATAAGAAGTAATAATAAGGGGGGAAATTAGAACTTGAATCATGGTATTACTAAGTATACTTAAATAATATGGTGACTGCCATAAAAATAATATATTGAACTATTGATTAAATAAATAATGAAATATTATAATTCAATATGAATATGTATACATTTGCTAATTGTAACAAATGTGATTAAAATACTTTATTTGTATGAAAATGTATGACATGCAGAATATGGTGATTGACATAAAAATAACATATTGAAATACTAAATAACCAAATAATGAAGGATTATAAATTGAAAAAGCAAATAATGGAAGATTTTAATTTAACATAACTTTGTATTTTCATTAGAATTATATAAACTTGCTAAATATAATAAGTATGATTAATAATATTCTATTTGTATTAAAAGGTATGACATTTAGTATAATGTAATTGACATAAAAATGACACATTGAAATATTAAATATCTAAATAAAAGATTATAATTTAATAAAAACATGTGTATTATTACTAGAATTATATATGCTTGTTAAATGAAACAAATATGATTAATAGTATTTTATTTGTATTAAAATGTATGACACGCAGGTGCCACACTGTTCATGCATTGATAAATTTGTAAAAAATAAAAAACTCGAAAAAATTATAAAGTGATTAATTTTCTGTTAAGACATCTCAAAAGTTTGCTTAACAAGAATATATCTTTTGATTTTATTTTATTTTATCTGAGTATTTGGTTTTTTCTGACCAATTAAAATTCATGAAAATGGGGGCATTTCAGTCACCCACAACAAAGCAATCCAAGGTTACCAATTACTTTAAAATAGTAAAATAGAAAAAATACAATTGGGTCTACAACAATTCGCCAAAGCCAACTTGCCATGGCCAACTCATCGCAGCCAACTCATCACAACCAATTCGCTGCAGCCAATTTGCTATGGCCAATTCACTGCAGGACAACTCATCGTGGCCAACTTGCCGCGGGACAACTCAGCACAGGACAAAAGCTGCACTAATATTGAAGAAATAATTAAATTAAATTATTAAATTGTCACACAATGTTTTTTTTCTGTTTTCTTCTTATATATGTTTAATTCTTAAAGTTTGTAAAATATTATAAGAGCTGTTTAAAAAAACTATTTTTTCCTTTAAAGTTAAAAAAGAGTATAATAAATTGTATTAATATAAATGATAGTTTATAAAGATTAATAGGTATAAATTTACATTATTTCCCACAGCCAAAAGAAAAAGAAGTAGAATTGGTTGAATTGAATTCAACTTTCTCCCGTTTCTCATTATTTTTATTTTCTTTATAATTTTTATTTTGATAAACAAATAGAATTTTCAATATTTGATGCACATCTTTTTTCCATCCTTGAACATCACTTATATTTTAACAATGTAGTCATTTGGAATAAGTGTTTTTGGAAACAATAAAATGACTGTTTAGGTACTAGCAGCTATTGGAGTTTTCTATCACAGTATTTTTTTCTGTTATTTCCCCCCTCTTTTTAAAAGATATTTGTAATTCACTATATTTTTTAAAGAGGCAACTAATCTTAGCAGAGGAGTTTATTCCTATATTGATTAAAACCTTTCTAAATCCATTCCCAGCTAAGATACACTTCAACAAAAGGAAATTCCTTCCATGTTAATGAAAAAAATTCTATATACTTATGGAAAATTTGAACAATGTGCTTATTGGCTTTAGTAGCCTTCATTATATAATACAGCAAAGAACCTCCAAGATTTTTATACCAAATTACGATATATTAAGCTGATCAGTTAGTTAAACATAACTAATTGAACCAAATCAATTGATTAATTATTATTCACTAAACAATAATATTGACTATCATTGCCTAACAAAGCAATTATTATTGACTATGGTTGCCTAACAAAGGACTGCATCCTTCATTAAGTGTCCTGTGAATAAATGTTATACAAGGTCAAACTATTATTATTCATTGTTATGTAAGTAGAGCTATACCCTGTAAAGAATAAAATAGTGTATTATGCCTAATAGATTTTTTTGTTTTTGAGATGTTTTATTTTGTTTTTTATTGTTAACCATAGCTTTACAAGATGTACACACTGCCAAGAAAAATTGCCGTTATAAACCTGTCATGTTGAGGAATAATAGGCTTGTTTATTTATGGTACTCCCCTTTATTTTTATAAATTTATTTCATATTTGTTTTATTTAGGAATGCTACAGATGCTGTGATGTTATTGTATGCTATAAATTATCATGGGAGTGTATAAAGCAAATTTACCTTTTATATTGTTTTGAACTTTAAGCTGAAGATATACATTAGGAATATTTAACAAAGGAAGTCCTAACAAAACAAAGCAAGTCCTAACAAAAAGGTTTCATTAACCTATCAAACAGATTTTTAATGACTTGCCTCTATAAGTTGTTGGGTGCTCCATCATTGGAGGCTTTTAGCAAAAGTCTAAACAGCCACTTATCTGGAATTATATAGGATCTCCTGCTTCAGTAGAGGATTGGACTAGAAGACCTCCAAGGTCCCTTCCCTTCCAACTCTTTTGTTCTGTTAACTCAAAGTGACATATTTCTGTACTTATTCATGTGGGTGTGCAGATGTGGGTGTGCGGATGTGAGCACGTGCACGCACATTATTATCCAGCTATAATTGCAGTTGTTCTAACACCTAATAAGCTATGATTGGAAAAACAAAGGCAAGTGATTTCCTCTACTCACATTTGTGATATTTGTGATTTTCTCTACTCATTTGGAGGCAAATTAAGTGTCAAAAAGCTAACATGGAACATATTTCATTTTATGAGATTCTAATTTAATTTGACACCATACTATTGATGCCTTAATATGGGTGGTTTATTTCAAAAAAGAAGCAATTTATCTTTTTTTTTTTTTGCAATTGAATCTTTAGTGATAGGATATAATAGCATGATCATAGCAGTGGCTGCTTGTCCTCAAGTGCACTAAATATCTTACAGCAATTCATTATCATACTAGTATTTTTCAACAGTTTTTAATTCATATGTACATAATTTTGCTTCAGAGTAAAATAGAATGAAGAAGTTCTATACCCAAATTAAAATATATTGTAAGATAACATTTGTATTTGTCACTTCCCCAAACTGCTAACCGCCCAACATAAATTTTATATGGCTGTTACTTCATGTTTATTTAGAAGAAGGAAGGGAGGGAAGGAGGACTATATTGACCAATACAAAGTAATATAGTCAAATAACCATTCAGGACTATTGCTATTTTGACCAATCTGCTCTATAATGTCATCTACAGCGGGGTTGTCCATAGAATCACAATCTAATTGTCTGTTTACAAACTTTTACCCATTATGTCAGCCATTTTTATTTTCATTTTTCTCAGCATAAAATAATGAGATAAAGCTGCCTTTCCCAAAATTGCACCATTATCATAAATTCTGCTGTTCTTTAAGTCAATTTGGGATTTTTTACTGTTTGTTTTAAATTTTAATTCTGCGAGACAGTCTATTATTGGCCAAATACTTGAAAATGTTCCACCTGATGAAACAAATCACAGATATTTTCTATGAGGCTACTGGCTTACCTACCTGAACCCATTGGCAGGGCTGTTTGTTCACATGTAAAGCACTACAACTTTGATTTTGACATCTAATACAAGACAATTGAGAACTGTTTTGCATAAAAAAACATTGTGTAAAGAAAATTGAAGGGAAGAAGTCTGAACTTTTTCTTGACAATTCAATTTAAAGCAAAGCTTCATATTTCAGTCCACTCTAGAAAAAGGCGTGAATTATTTTGCAGAAACAAAAACAATCTAGCAAATCACATACAAGAGTCCCTGAGGGTGTTTGCAAACATAACATAAAATAGACTACAATTCTCTGTGATCACACATCATGCTATGCCAAATATAGTTATTTTCTTTTAGCATGAGATATGATCTTACCTATTGTAGTTAGCATTATGTTCAAATCAGACCATTGTGCATTGATTCCAAGAACTACAGCAAAAATTCTTTTACCTGACATTACATCCAAATGCAGCCTAGACAGACCAATGTTATGCATGTTTATGCAGAAAGTAACATTCACTGAATTCAACAGATTACTTCCAAGCATGTGAATATAGAAATAGAATCCTATAATAAGTTTCACTATATTCATCAAGGCTTATTTCTGAAGTGTATATGGTTGGTTAGCTTATACTTAAAAAAACCCACAGCTATTTATCAAGCCAATTGTGTTTTTCCATGATGCTTTTAAAGATAATCTATAGAAATGGGTATCTTTTAAAACAGACTGGATGACTTTGAAATATAAAGCAATTCTTTCAGTTAGATTACCTTCAAACATTCAAATGCATTGT
This sequence comes from Ophiophagus hannah, assembly GCA_000516915.1. Classification (NCBI taxonomy): domain Eukaryota; kingdom Metazoa; phylum Chordata; class Lepidosauria; order Squamata; family Elapidae; genus Ophiophagus; species Ophiophagus hannah. The sequence goes on along the minus strand of AZIM01006033.1, from coordinate 7,670 downwards.
ATTGCATGATTCAAATGCATTTTATTGCATGACTAAGTGTCAGCCCAATGATAATAGAAGAATACATCCAACATGAAAATTTCCTCTTTTCCTCTCCTTCTCTTTCTTCTCCCCCCACACCTCCGCACCAACTCTCTCATAGAAACACATTTGCTTTTGTTTTGAATACTCATTCTCATGAATGACTGCAACTCCGATTGATTGCTAGCCTTCAGGGTAATTTCTTCTGAAATTACTGTTTAGTTAATAAGAGACTAATCCAGAATAACTGCTGATAAAATATTGTGTATGCAACTTGGTCATGTAGTTAGGAGTGTTAATATCAATTAATTCTACTCACACTTGTTTTAAAACAACTTCATTTTCCCCTCACATATATGTAATTACACAGCTGTAACTAATAGCCATGGAGAAGCAATCTACCATCTAAACAACTGGCATTAGCGTTCAAAGTACTACTTGTGCTTTGTTTCTTTTATTTTCACACAGTGAGTAAGGGATTATTAGAGATGATTAAATGTACATATCATGCTTTTTAGTAAAAGGTTCAACTTACACTGTGAATTTGGCTTTTTATGGCTTATAATAGATTTTTTTCTTCAGTTTTATTATTCAAGATACTTAACATTAATTTCCCCCATTTGTTTTTTATAATTTTTAAATATATCTATATTACTACTAGAGATAATATTTATCTTAATATAAAGTATTACATATTTCATTTACTATGTGTCAATACCATTACCCAAGTCATTTATCCCTTTTTCAGAACATTTTCTACCAACATTTTCATCATGTTTGTCTCATGTGAATTGATAGTATATTGGAAACTTCAATATTTTTAATTGAGTTTTTATGAAATTACATAATAGAGAATAAATTGCAAAAAATATTTGGGGACCTATTTTATAGCTGTTCATTGTAAAAGCAGTGACATTTTGCTTCAGTAATCACAAAGAATAAATTAAGGGAGGTGGAGTGTATATACCATTCTGAGAGCTTTTAAATACTCCTTCCTCATTCCCACTGAATGCCAGAATATGAATAGGTCCTGCAGCTAATGCACGTATGTAGTAATTTAAAGTGCATAGGCTCATAAGTATAATTACTTAGAATACCATGTGCCTATCCACATCTGAGGAGTTTAGTAAGAATGAAACCAGCCACATGTGGTGATTCCTGGTGGTCAATGTAACTGAAATAACACACAGGATATGCACTGTGTAAAAATGCAAAGGGAGGGAGCCAAGAGGATGGAAGTTATTTTAAATTTATTTATAACTAATGTAAAAACTATTCCATGCCAACAAAGACAACAGATAAGTAGATTAGCACAATGGAGGGCATCTTATTGTCAATATTAGGGCAATATCACATGTGCAACAGGCTAATTACCTTAAAATTGGGAGACAAACATATGAGAATTTTTTAATACTTTCATTAATCACGTTAACATGTACTTCGGTGTAGCTTTATCTTTTATTTCAATTTTATGGTAATACTTTGATTGGGATATTCTTGATCGTTGGTCTAATGTTAATCTTGGTGTTAATCTCTGCTCATCTGGATATTGACTGCTGGTGAGGACTTATTTTGATATTTTTGTTTGAAACCCCACTTCCTACTAACACTGATGATGTTGCCTAATTTGGTAAGGAAACATTTGCAAAAAGGAAAACCCAACCAAGCTCAGAGAGCACCAAGGATCCCACAGTTTAACTTTGAGCTCTTCTAGTGGTTATCTGATTTTATTTTATTTTTTTCTATTACATCCCTCCTTTGAGCCATAGATTAACACTGAATCCTGTCCATATACAGTATTTCATTTATTTATTGTGAAAACTTTTAGTTCACCAAAATCATACAATGTTCACCAACCTATGCAGTATATATAAAGCAAGAATTGAGACATCCGTGATTAGGTTAAAAATGAGAAAAAACACTAAAAAAAACCCCAAATATTATAGGAATAAAGGGAAAAAACTGGTGGGGCGGGGTGGACAGAGCCAGCCAGGGGTAGGATTTGCCAGTTCACTGAACTGGCCATAAAATTAACAACCAGTTTGCCTGAACTGATGCAAACTGATATCAGCCCACTCCTGTTCATAACCCAAGAATTTGTGGGAATCTCATACCTTGAACATGATCACTCCCTCCTTTCACCCATGCATTCACTAATTGAATGTGTGGCTCGTTAAATGCATTTGAGGTATCTCAGGGTGGGGAATACCATGGGGGGCCCTAGTGATGAAATGGGCAACCTGCTTGAGACCACATGCTTCAGACCACCCAAGGCGTCCCCTGACCCACAGATACCTCATTCTCCTTCCCCTGGGGTTCCCACAATTGGCCCTCTCCCATCCTGCCATGCTGGGTCACTTACCTGAAGATCTTTCTCCTCTCCAGCCTGTTTCTTTGCCTGTTTCCTCCTTTTTTGTCACCGAAGCCTTCCCCAAGCAGTCATTCTGGGCCTCCTTTCTCGCTGCTGAACTGCTTGAGGATGGCTTTGGTGACAAAAAATGAGGCATGGAGGTGCACACATCTTTGGGACTCCTTCCTCACCTCTGAATCACTTGAGGGCAGCTTTGGTGATGAAAAAGGAGGCATGGAGGGCCACATGTGCACCCCCAGGCCTCCTTTCTCATTGGCAAAGCGCCTGAGGATTGTGTCTCTGCAGGCTTCGGCAGCCCTTTGCAAAAAGCTCTGTCCAAAGGAACAGAGCTTCGGAGAGAGGTTCCACCCCTCCCAAGCTTCCTTCGTGCCGACAAATGCTTTTTGCAAAGAGCTGCTGAAGCCTAGAGGAATGCAATATTCCTGCAGTCTTGGGCAAGGAAATGGCAAATAGAGGGAAGGCTGAAGGATCGAAGACTTCCCTCTGTTTGCAAACGTCCAGGCCTCAATTCGCAGAGAATAGAGACCTAAAGTGCAATATTATGCGAGATCAGTAGCTCGTACTATTGATCTTACATGATCTTGCTGTACATTAGGCCTGTTCTCTATAAATGCATTGAAAGCCTGAAGCAACAAAGTAGACAAAAAAACCACTAAAGAGAGGAGATTTTCGCAAGGTGAGTCTCCACAGGTGGAGTGTCCATGCAGAACTGGTGGTGGTGGTGAATAGGCAGGGCGAATGTTGCAGAGCTTCTGTGGTCATTCATAAGGGCTAACAACTGTCATGTTTTTGCAACATTCATAATTTTGGGACTTGTTTGTTAACACTAGGGGGCACTTATCATGTAATTTTGAACGTTCGCTAAGGAAACACTCATAACGCTATATTACCTGTTTTATAACTATTTTCTTTTTGGAAGTTCTAACAGTCTGGGCTGATGCTAGTTGCAACAAACAGTCCTGAAGTATTCCAATGCCAAGAACCTTATTGATCAAAACCAATATTTAAATTGTACCAGGAAATAAAACATGGTTCAATGCAGAACCCACATAATTGGTGTCATATGGTTTCCACAGTGAGAACTAGTAAGCATTTTATTTATCACTGTATTTATCACAGTTTCCAAATAGTCTTTAAGAGTAGTTCATTAAACTACATCACAATAGTCTAAATGGGTGGTAAGGACATGGATTATATAATCAGCTTCTTCTGGTCCAGGGGAAGCTGCAAGAAGTGTACCTGGCCATAGCCTCTCTGGCCTCAATTTCAGTTGCTGTTCCAAAAAAAGCATGAATCCAGAAAGGCTTCCAAACCACAGAGCCAATCTTTATAGGTAATGCTTGCCTGTTGAAAGTTACTAGTGGCAACAGGAAACCAGGAAATTTTATCTTACTTTAAAAAAAAAATCACGTTTATATGCCGCCCTTCTCTGGAGACTCAGGGTGGCTTACAACCTTTGGAGCACCATCCAATGTGCTCGGCAATAGCCTCCATTCNAAGTCAGCTTATTGCCCCCAAGAATCTTGGGTCCTCAATTTACCTACCCGAGAGGATGGAAGGCTGAGTCAACCTTGAGCCTGGGTTCAGCTTCCACCTAATTCTGCCATCCATATCATAAAAAAAGTCAAGAAAATTATTTTGTTATTATGTCTGTATATGTTGACAGATATGTTTCCACAGACTATCAGAAGAAGCAAATATTATCTTTTTTTAAATATTCATACTTACACATGTAGTGGAGGAATGGGAGATGGATCATAATGATAACGTCCCTCATGATGCCTTGCTTCAATTGGTACTGGAGGGTGGAAAGTTGAGAAAAGATGAGGTGGATCTGAAAAAAACAAAGTACAGATATCATTATTTTAAATTTTAATTATAGGATATTTTTAAAAACCAATCATTTATTTAAAATTGCATTATTTTAATGCAGCATGTATTTAATGCAATGCATGTTGCATTAAAAAACAAGCTTTTGTATTTATAAGTAGTCCTTGGTTAGTAACCATATGTTCAGCAAACATTATAACACTGTTGAAGGAGAAGACTTACGACTGATACTCCAAATTGTGACTGTAATAGCATCCTCACAATCACGAATCAAGCATCAATCAAGTTTACAGACCCAGACTATTGGAGGAAATATGCTGACTCTGTAAACCACTAAGAGGCTGCTGTAAAGCACTGTGAAGCAGTATATAAATCTAAACGCTATTGCTATTAAGCGTCACAATATTCTGTGATCACATGATCACCATTCATAAACTTCACTGCCAGTTTCAAATTTGGGGGCAATATAGTCAATGGGGAAGCTGGCAGAAGATTGTAAATGGTGATCACATAACATTTGACATATTAACTATACTGAATATATTTAATGACTGCAACTGAAGCTGCTATAAGTGCCATTGTAAACTGGAGCAGTCAGGTGATATCACACATTATGGCCTTGTTTTACCTAGTGATGAAGCTGCCAGTCCCAATTACTATCATTAAGCAAGAATCACCTGTATATGACCAATGTAATTGAACTTATTTGTGCATTTCTTTATTTTTGTATCACTTCAATTTTGATAATTAGAGGGAGAGCTACTGTTCAGGGATGTAAATTCTGTCCCACACTGGAGATCACATTCAGTAATCATAATTATTTTTCAAATTTCAGCATTATTGCTTGGATCCTGCCAGGCTTAATTTAGGATGTTCAGATAAGACTATTTTTCATGCAATCCAGTCATGTTTGCCTTGACTTGTTGGCTTCCTATTATTATAGTAAAATAGATATCATGCAGTATCTAATTTTTGTTCGGCCAAGAGGCCAGGGACTGAACCTAGCATCTTTACAAAAAATATTCTTTACTACTGAATGCTGACTTCCCACATCTCTTTTCCTATACTTTTTACAATCTTGCAGAATTGTAGGAGACAGTTCTGCCAAGACTGGAGAAGTATATGACAAAGCCGTTTAACTGAGTTCAGTATAAATTTCATTTATATGAACCCAAGCCAAATGCTTAAGAAACAGATTATGACTCTTTCATTTTACCATGGCAAATGAAACCATTCTTCTCTAATATTCTCTTTGTACTACTTTAAATGGATGTTATAGAAAAAGGTATTTAATTGTCATAGACCTGTGTAGTGTCACATCACATGGATCAGCTAGTATTTTGTAAGCACATCTCAAGAAATTAAAATTAGATTTTAAAGAGTTAGGAAAAAGCTATGAAATATTAATAAAATGTAATATAGTATTTAGAAGACCAAAATTACAGAGTAATACTGAACAAAAGAAACCTAAAAGAATACAAATTAGGTAATTAAGGAATTATACAAGAATATGTTTATACTTGTAGCTTAAAAAATTGAAACCATGTACCATGAAAAATAAAATATATGGTATATGCAAGATAAATCAAAGAAGTATGAAAAAGATAGGAAACTTTTAAAGCATAAACAGTGATAAAGTAAGATATGAATTGTGCAGTGGCCTAGCCTCCCACTAGGAAGATTGAGAGCTTAATCCTAGGTAGCAGCAAATGTTTATCTTCTAGAATGCAAAGAAAAATATCTGCTGAAATATTGGTGTGACATCAGGAAGGGGATCCAGCCAGTAAATGCTATCCAGTCTACCCAAATTAAGGGTAGAGGATCATAAAAAGGGAGGAGTGATAAACTAAGTTGGAAGTTTTTTATGTCAAAAATCATATTCATGTATTTATTTCATCAAATATAAGGTAGAACCTAGTAAGAGATAGGAATCAAATTTGTTAAACCTAATTCACAGAATAAACACATAACTATTGCGAGTGAGCAAACAAAATCAAAAACATGTAAGATCATACCATCCAATTTCAAGTTAAGATGGTGCTGTTATCAAGTATATTAATATTTTCTAGAAACTCCTAAAGTATTTTCATACTTATAATTCTGTAGTTTTAATTATTACCATAGGAACCATACACATATGATTATAGTATATTTTTATTAATGGAGAAGATGTTTTTTTCTATTTGTCTAGATGATACTAAGCTGGTAGGAATAGCTAATAGAAGATAGGCTCAAGGTGCAGATGAATCTTGACAGACTTGAACACTGGGCCTTATCTAACAAAATGAAATTCAACACAGAGAAAAGTAAACTCTAACACTTAGGCAAGAAAAAACAATAGTACATGTACAGACTGGGTGAAACCAGGCTTGATAGCAGTAACTGTGAGAGGGATCTTTGAGTCTTAGTGGACAATCAATTAAATATGAGCCAAAAGTGTGTGGCGGCAAACAAAAAAGCCAATGCAATCCTAAGTACATTTACATTAACAGAAGGATACAATCAAGATCAAGTGAGGTACTAATAAAGCCTTAGTAAGACCTGTGATGACCCGAGCCATGGCACAAAAGCAACACAACCAGAGAACAGGTCTAACTCCCCTTTATTGCTCCAGTTGTGCCCCAAACGTCCCCATATTCACTACAAGTCCTGGAGCAAAGCTCTCACACGCACCTTCAGAAGCCTCTGGCTGCAAGTAGTCCAGTAAGCAAGGTTAGCCACACAGGGCTAGAAGTCCAGTAAGCCACGTTAGCCAAACAGTAACCAGAGCAAGAAGTTCAGCGAAGCAGGCAAACTGGGCAAGCCCCACAAGACAGAGCACAGCAATCTCTGCCGGCTCTTGTTCCAGCTCATTTTCCCCCACAGATTCAGACTTCAATGGGGGCATGACAAGACCACATCTAGAATACTGCATCCAGTTTTG
>AZIM01006031.1:17735-28920 GCA_000516915.1 Ophiophagus hannah | reverse complement strand
CTTCCATCCTCTCGGGGTAGGTCAATTGAGGANGCATATACAAGGGAATGAAGGCTATTGCCGAGCACATTAGATGGTGCTCCAGAGATTGTAAGCCACCCTGAGTCTCCGGATAAGGGCAGCATATAAATGTGAATTTTTTAAAAAATCATCTAGTCCCCTCTGTGCTTGTTCCCTCCTCCCCCCCACAAGCACAGCACATAATATGAAGCGGGGATCAGAGAAGAACATCAGGATGTCGTCATGCCATGTGCTTGCATTGCAACAGGAGAAGGAAAAGGTGAGATGGAAAGAAGGATGTTCAATTGCCCTTCCATTGAACCTTATTCCTTCTGCCTTGCAATGAGCAAATGCCCCCCCCTTCACTCCATTGCTTGTATCTATTTAATGGGTGCAGTCAAAATTTTAAATTTCCAACCATGAGTTGATGAATGTCTAATTTCATTCAAAAGACATTTTTTGAGTCTTCTGCTTTTGATTGTAGCTTCAGATAAGTAGACTGGTTAAAAATTGACTTTTCTATTGGCAGTTGGGTCTTTCTCTTTCTCCCTTGGTCTTCTGTGTAATCAGATGCAATAAAATGAATGAGTTCACATTTTCATATACACCATATTGAGACTGGACTTCTGTGACTTTAAAACTCATCCAGTTCTAACAGTCCAGTCAGCTTAGCAATATGGGTGCCCTTAGGTTGACCTCTCCTCTTGACAGTTTACCAACTGTCCCTACCATACTGCTGATTGTGATGTTATCCATATCTAATTATGCCTTCGTGAGCCTTGCCTCTTCTGTTATCAAAGACAGGATGTGAGATTTTATAGACAGAAAAGGGACCCGTTACTTCTCTTTGAAGTGAATCAGGCCTTCTTTTATAGTGCAGGCAAGCCATGCTATCTGGTGTCCGAACTGAAGGGTGAAGACTTTAAAAACCCACACTCCGAATTAATGAGACTGGAAAAATTGGATGGATGGCTAGAGATATTGAACATATACAATCATAGGGAAGAGAAAACAAAGTTTGTTCCAGTTGTAGGATGCATAGAGGGAACTGGTGTGAGAACCAAGAAATTGCTGGTTCCTTTTTTTCCCTTGGTGCTTTGAGCTGAAGTCTGAAAATAATTTTCCTTGGATCATATGTTGGGAATAAAGGCACTGGTCTATCTTATAACTCTTTTAAATTAGATGGTGAAAACAGGCACACGCTGTCCTATGTGTAGGGATTTGCAAAATTATTTTGCATAGTTAAAAAGTTTTTTTGTTTTGTAAAAAAAAAACCCCAAGATTTAGTCCCTAGCTATGGTTACTTTTGCAAAGCTATTTGCTCAGTGATTGCCAGTTCATTTATTCCCTGTTAGATTTTATCCAAAAATTTCTCCTGGAGCTAACGTGGCATGTATCACATTCCTGTATCTAAGCTTAACTTATGAAATAGCGTCAGTTTTCTTAGGGAGACCAAACCAAACTTGTGGTCAATGCCATAGGAAAGCTACAATAACAGTATGTTTCAACCCTGATAGTGCTGTAGTTTCTCCTCTTTGATATGCCACCAGGAATCAGGGAGCTACTTCTGATTGTTACCTCATTGTTCGGGCATTAAAAATGTTTCAGCCCTTTTGCCTAGGTGAAGGTTCTGCATTTCTCTGCCCAGCATAGTTAACTTCTATGACTCATGGTAGGCTTAAATGTTGATTGCTCTGTTTTTAATCAAATACCCTAAATGAGGGGTGTCCAGTCTTGGCAAATTTAAGACTTGTGGACTTCAATTCCCAGAATTCTGCAGCCAGCTTGGCTGGGGAATTCTGGGAATTGAAGTCCATAAGTCTTAAACTTGCCAAGGTGGATGATCCCTGCCCTAAACCAATACAATAACATACTTGCAGATGATGCTGTAATTCTTAGAAGCAACAAAAAATCCTGCAGAGTTTACTAAAATGGTTGACAGGACCCTAGAATTCAGTTTCAATGGAAAGTGTTAAAGAATCATGCAAATAACATTTTTAGAGAGGGAATACTCAGAAGAAGGCATGTGCCAACTGGCCACAAATTGGGTTTAGCCATCTCACTATGATTCACCATGTCTACCAATTAGAAATAGTGATAGTGCACCCAGTTTGGCTATTCTTGCCTCCCGTCTTCCTGACAATCAACAAAGGTTTCAGAATGAACAGCACCCAGGCTCATCAGATTTTCTGAATCTGACACTTTTGTGGTGTTGCTATCAAGCTCAAGCTGTAAAGGGTGTATGGCTCTTGCATACCAGGTGTGAACAAGACTCTTGTTGTGAGTCAGTCAGTGAACCTTTTCTGGGGCTGCAGACTGGATTTCCCAAACAATACCATCCATTATTTCAGAAAGTACAACACAGCAGACCTGTTATTCATAATTTAGTCCATTTATTTATTTGCAAGTGAGTCTATTTTGCAGAGACTTCAGATATTCTCCTTCCAGTGTGGGATTTTGACAAGCTTCTAAACTTCATTGATGTTCATGACATCATTATTTATTTATTTTTGTATTATTATTTTTATTGTGCAATTTCCATTATTGTATATAAAATTTCCATATTCACAATGGCAGTGGACTGCCTGGGTACAATTTCTTTTAAATACAAACAAACACACATTAATTATAATTATAATTATAATCATTATTCAATCTATTCACCATAATCTTCACTTGTCCTTATTAAACAGTTTCCATTATTTACTTAAACGCTCTGTTTGGTTTTATCATATAATTAATATCAGATAATTAATATGACATCATTATTGACAGCTGTGGTGGCACGGTGGTTAGGAGGCAGTATTACACGATTAAAAGAATGTATGCCTGCTATTGAACTTGAAGCCATGGGGTATATGAGAGATAAATGAATGTATGAATTACAGATAGCGGATGGGCCAAGCAACAAAATACTTCAGTTAAAATATCTGAGCCTTGCAATTTGTGGGTTTTTCTTTTTTGTGGCCTGCTGTTCCACGTTTTCTTAGTTGCTTTCTCGATCACAGGAACTTCAACCATTTAATCCATATGAGAAGTAGCAGGTCCTTAATTTAGATGACCTCTTCTCCCTTTTTCCTAGTGGGAGGAATATTGCTTTCAATTTCTTTTAAGAGATGCTGGCAAATGCTCTCTTGCCAGCTGCTTCATATCCCAAGCAACTGAAAGAATTTCTGTAAACATTTGTAATAATGATAATAAATTATCCCTGGCTTCACCCTTGAGCTTCTTTCTTCTTTTCATGGTTTCAGTTTTCAAGAAAAATGAAACCACCCTACCCCACTCCTGTTTTCTCCCAAGTAAAGCATCTTAGATACGTTATATAGGTGGAAATGGTGAAAATATATTCATAAAGAATGCCCAGTAGTTTACTGTCAGGATATTTGTGATCACCAGTTCCAAGCTCAGCTTAAGCTTGTAGAACCATCTGCAGGTCTATTCAAAACTTCTATTTGTAGAATGACTTAGCCAGGTTGAAATTATCAGAAGACCAAATACGCTACAAGGATCGATCTTTGAAAACATGTGCTATTGAAGTGTAAGTGTAAACATGTGCTATGATTTTGGTATCAGCTGTCTTAGGACCAGACCAGTTGGATTCCTGCCTTCATGACTACCTTGTGAGCCCTGGTTATATTATTAATAATAAAAATGATGGTCAATTCTATCAGATCAAGTTGATATTCATTTTCAATTCATTTTCGTAACAGAAGATTAGGAAAAGCCTTTTTCCCCTGTAATTTTATTTGTTAAATTTATATACCGCCTACCTTACTGTCAGAGGCAATAGACAATAATGGTTCCAATGTTATGGAGCTTGAGAAATAGTAGATTTAATGAATGACTTACACATTGATTGCCTGAATATACAGTATGAAGTAATCTAGTCCTGTTTTAGGTGAGAAAGAGATGGGAGAAGGACAAGTATAACAATATTATTTTATTAGTCCACTCTATTTAAAGAGTGCCTTATAACCAAAGTTGTCTAGGTAGTGTATCAGTGAAAAGAATACATGAATTAATCCAAGAAGTTAAAGGAACGGATCAGATAAAAACAAAACCATCAGCCACACCTAATAAAAACAAAAACAACAACATCAATAAATATAAAGATAAAATGGGAAAGTTCTAAATGATTAATGTCCCTCTCTCCAAGTTTCTAAATGCCTGGGAAATTAGGGGAAAATGTGATTTATTTATTTTTTTGTATAAAGTGTATACTAGCACATGTTTCTGGAAAGACAGCTGCAGGATTCCTGGAAGTGATAACTGAAGAATGGGAATAATCTTGTTGTCAACACTCATCTTGATTCTCCATGCAGATTCAAGGACTGATTCACACATTCATGGGCATCTGTGCATCAGTTTCTGCAGTGGCTCTTGCAAATTCAGTTCAAAGGGATAAAGATAATTCAAAGCACGAAAGAGTCCACAAGCTCTTCCACATGTCATTGTTCATTTTCTGTAATCCCTTCCAACAAAAACGGAAGACAACCTTCAAACGTCTCGCCTTCTACTGGGTATGGAGTGTTGTGTGAGGTTGCCAAAAATGCCATGAATGTTCTTTCCTAAACCTTGTGCATTGTGCGTCTTTGAGAGGCAGCATAAGATTGGCACTTTTTTTTTCCAACTGGTGGCAATGCCTAATGAGCCAAAAACTTTGATTAAAGATTTTTGATGACATGGAGAAAATTGCTCACAAATCTTTAAAATGTACCTCTTAGTAGATTAGAAGTGTAAACCAAAAACATTCCATTTCTATTGAAGGTGACAGCATTGGATTTTATTGGATGTTTATTTTTCTGTTCAATGGTGTTCAATTCTTGGAAACTGCCTGGACAAGTCCCTGCAGTTTTCTTGGCAAGGTTTTTCAGAGGTGGTTTGCCTTCTTCCGGCTGAGACAAAGTGACAGGTTCAAAGTCATCCAGCTGTCATGCCCAGGGTGGGATTAGCACTCTCAGTCTCTTAGTTTCTAGCCTGATGCCTTAATTGTTATACCAAACTCATTTCAAGTTCAAATAACATGAGAAATTGAACTGCAGAATTAATTTTGGCAATTAAAATACTTGAGATATTCTACAATTAAGAATACACACCATTTATTAGTTATATTAATATGGGTTTTTCCTGATAGATAGCTCCCATTTCCAAGATCCTGGTATTTACAGGGACAGACAGTTCCAGCCGGCTGCAGTGTGCAGTGTGCAGTGGGAGAATAGGAATAGAATGGAATAGGATAGGAATAGAATTGAATAGGTTAGGAATAGGATAGGAATAGAATGGAATAGAATAGGAATAGAATAGGAATAGGAGTAGAATGGAATATGATAGGAATTAGAACGGAATAGGAATGGAATAGGAATAGAATGGAATAGGATAGGAATAGAATGGAATTAGGAAAGAATGAATAAATTAGAATTAGAATTAGAATTTAGAATTAGAATTAGAATTAGAATTAGNAATTAGAATTAGAATTAGAATTAGAATAGACCTGACCTGACCTGACCTGACCTGACCTGACTTTGAAAGTCTTCTAGTCCAACCCTCTGCTTAGGCAGGAAGCCCTAAAGTATTTCAGACAAACGGTTGTCCAACCTCTTCTTACAAACTTCCAGTGTTGGAGCATTCACAACTTCTGGAGGAAAGTTGTTCCACTGATTAATTGTTCTGTCAAGAATTTCTTCTCAATTCTAGGTTGCTTCCATTTTTGTCCCATTCCAACTTGCGCAGACCCTATTTCTTAACCTGGCATGCCTCAAAGATCTGACAATGGGAAATCCATCAACCTAGATGGAAGTTTTCACTTCTATAGCCTCAAGTAGATCCTCCAGGCAATTGTTTAACAAGGCCCTTTCTCCATTTCTGCAGGCGTCCTGGAAACGATGAGTTACTACATGGATACAACTATTGGGAATCAGTCTCATTACCCCCTGCCCCGTCCTCTGATGATGGTAAGGAAATTGTTTGGTTTAATAATGGAGACATAAAGGAAGCCATGTATGCCTGTTGCAACTCAACAGGCATACATTTCTGGCTTGCTAGTCAGAAATTCATTTTTGCTGGGACTTTTGTAGCCTACACAGACTGGCCCCACCCAAGCCCAAGGGAGAGAGTCTTAAGGATTGAAGAAACTCAGAAACACAGTAAGGCCAAAATAAACTACCTGTGAAGTCCTTGGTGCTCCCTGAGCTTGATTGCTTGCTTTTAGTCCTTGAACAATGTTACCTACTTGGATAATGAAATGTCTGCAACAAAACACCAAGCTCGGGGAATACCAAGAACTGAAGTACTGATAGTCTGTTCTAAACTATCTACAATACACAGCCCTGATGTTGCAAAAATCATATGTTTGTTCTCTCTTAAAAATTATCTTTGCTTTACTCTTTGCATTTCCACATTATTAGCCTGATGTGATGGCAGGAGTCAGCCAAGGGATTTTCCTGAAAATTCAATGAAACAGAATTTAAGGAAAAGGTTATGCAAGATAAAGGGAAGCACGCAAAGTAAATACTCAAAGGAGAACTAGTATGGATGTCAAAACAGCCATCAGGGTACTGAAGGAAGAATGCTGTATGCCTCCGAATGTGGGAAAGATACACTAATTCCCACAATGGAAGAATGGTTGGAAAAACTGATGGAACTAGCAGAGATGGCCAAATCAATTGCTTTAATCAAAGAAAAGAATACAGCCAATTTCCTTCCTACTTGGAAAAGGCTGACAGATTTTGTGCTTGAGACAGGAGGAAAAAAAAATGAAATCCTGACTTAGGGATTTGCTGATTGGATCCGTTTGTTGTGATAGAAATAGCTAGTATGTACTAAATAAGCAAAATAAAGAGGGGATGTGATGGCTCAGTGGTTAAAGATGCTGAGTTTGTCAGCTGGAGAGCTGACAACCCAGGTTTGAATTCTGCGCATTGGGGTGAGCTCCCGTGACTCGCTCCAGTTCCTGCCCACCTAGCAGTTCAAAAGCAAGCAAATGTGAATAGATGAATAGGTACCAATTCGGTGGGAATTGGTACCCAACAATTTGGTGGGAAGGTAACAGCATTCCGTGTGCCTTTGGTGTATAACCATGCTGGCCACATGACGACGGAAGTGTCTTTGGACAACGCTGGCTGCCTCGGCCAAGAAACGGAGATGAGCAGCGCCCCCTAGAGTTGGACATGACTGACAGGGAAACCTTTACCCTTTTTAATGCAAAAAGTTGAGGCTGCAGTGTTATCATCTTTATTCTATCGCATTGAAAGGAAGCTAATGTCCCCCCTTTCTTCTCTTTACCCGACTCTTCTCCTTTTTCCCTTTCCTGCTTTCCCAGTATCTTTATTTTCCTTTGTATTTTATATGTTGATGCATTTAGTAAAATTACATATAAAAACGCAGCCATCAGGAGCTTGCTCAAAGGAGTACGAGAATAGGAGGGGGACACAGAGTGGTTGACCACCTATGGAGCGGCAGCAAGAAGGAAACGGTTGTGCATGGGAGGAGCAAGTACATAAATGGGGCCAGGCCATCAGAAAGAGGAGGGGAAAGGAAGGAAGTTCCTCTTCCTGTTATCCCAAAGTATTAGCAGGCTCAGCAGATATGCTGCCAATGAGATATGTTCCCTTCTGTCTAAGCAATGAATCTTTGTCACAAAAGAAACGTCCCTGCTGGGATTGCATTTCCTCTGAATGCATTGAGTCTGGGGATGATTTCTTAGAATAGCTGGCCCTGTTTGGTCTGCTGTCAGAGAACGTAGCATCCATTAGCATCGGACTCCCCAAAGGTGCTTTTTCAATTTTTCAAAAGGTTCAAAAGGCAACAAAAGGCAACTGGACTGTGTTTTTTTTTTTGTTTTGAAGACGTTTCGCTTCTCNNCCAAGAAGCTTCTTCAGTTCTGACAGAATGATAGAGAATGAAAGGATGTATATCCCTTGCAGTCATCTGGTTGTTAGCACTCTCTCTCAGAGTTGTTGAGGCCACTTGGAGGTTTATCTGCGCCCTCAGGCTCACCTGAATAGTGCAAAAGAGTGTGGAAACTTTTTGGAATCGCTTGTGTTTTAAGCAGGAGATAGATGGTGTTATATCGCTCCCTTCTCTGCTGAGAGAGGACTGTTTAATATAGAGGTCAGCCTTGGAAGCCATATTTTACTTAGAAGCTTCGAGGCTGCCACATTTTTGTGCCTGGGAATTTGGGAGGGGGGATTTTCATACCTGTGTGTAGAAAAAAAAAGCATTTTAGGAAGAAATGCAAAACTGTAAGGAATTAGGACAACTTGCTCATGGAAAGTATGGACATTTAAACTAATAAATAGAGAATTAATCAGTGGAACAACTTGCCTCCAGAAGTTCTGAATGCTCCAACACTGGAAGTTTTAAGAAGAGATTGGACAACCATTTGTCTGAAATGGTATAGGATTTCCTGATTGAGCAGGGGGTTAGACTAGAAGACCTCCAAGGTTGCTTCCAATTTATTTCTTCTGTTATTCCCTCCCTATCTGACTGGATGGACAGGCTGATATAATGGGGAGAAGATTGTATTATATGCATTTGTGGCACGTCAGAGTAATCAGACCTTCTAATTTTAATATTCTCCTTTATTAGACCTTCTAATTTTTACTCAGAGTTGTTCAAAGGAGACCGACACTTTGAGGAGACACTGTTCTGTGCCATATTGTGACCAAGTACCCAGTCACAATTACTCACTCGTGTTTGCATTTCATAGCTTGGATGCAATGCCTTTGTCCAGGAGATGTATTTTAAAGTGAGCAGGTCTCTGGAGACCTGAAGTGAGTGACTGTAGCTATTGTACCACTCAATCCTCAATCACACTGAGATTGTTCTACGTGTGGGAATAGGAAGTGTTACATCAAAGCCCTTCCAGTCTATCTTGCTTTGTCAATTCCGGTTGGTTGGTCTCACACACAATTGACCAAAACTATTATAGGTTGAAAGTAGCTGATATTCAGCCCTGTTCATTTCCCAACACTATTTTTTGTGCCTTAAAGTTCATTTATTATTCCCGAACTTCAGGATTCCTGTAGGAATTCAACACTTGGATTATATCAACTTTTTTTTAAATAAACAGCCCATACAATTCTCTGTTCCCTAAGGTAAGAAAGGCAAAGCTCTTTGCAATACTTCAGAGGAATTTCAATAAAACAGATATAGAAGCTTGGGTTTTTAACTTAGTATATACATCCAGACTCAAATGTTATGTGCAGATATGGTGTATTTTAAGACTCATTCAGCTTTTTGAGACCATAATAATGTGTCGCTTCACATTTGATGCAATTAATCCAGAGAGAAGTTGAAAAGGGTGTGGTCTTCCTTCCTTCACCCATCACGATAGCCTTGATTTTGACATATTCAGATAACACATCCCGTAATTAGTCATAATAAAGAATATGCGTTTTACAAATTAGCAGAAGTCGTAACTGGAACCATCCCTTAAATTAAGCACATGAAACAACCCTTCCAAAGTGGACTTAACTCCATGTTTTGCTTTCCGCGCAGAGACCGGGAGATATCGGTTCCTACGAAGACCCCTGGATGAGCTGTGGGTTCCAGTCCAATTGCTACCAGCAGAGGGCGCTCTATTCCCTTTGGGATGAGACGGCAATCCAGGAAGTGCCCACTGGCTTAGATTATCACAGCACAGGTAGAAGATAATCCTGCCCCTCTCTCCTTGGCTTTGCTGGCTGGAAATGCATCTTTTATGTCCCTCCCTTGCTACGGTATAACGGAATGAGTTACAAATCAGGAAGTTTCTGCTACTTCTTGCCTTTACGGGAACTTGCCAGGAAATGTTAAGCAAACCACTCTCTCCCAATCTTTCGGTGATATGGAGGTGACAAGAATATTGTCCTCCTGTGAAGAGCAATTGCTTATGTTGTACATCTCAAGAGTTGTGCAAATGCACACTGAAGGAGCTACATAAAAATGCCTTTCACTTATTTGGTTTAATCTGTTTATAGCATGTTTATTTGTTTATTTATTGTTCAAAGCTATTAACAGGTAAAAATCTACAAGCCTAACAATAAAATGTGTGAATGAAAACACAGAAACATACCAAACACTGCAGCTCTAATACCTACGTTAGACTTTAGTACATCACCATGCAATTTAATTTTAATTTATTATTTTATTATTTTAATTGTATTTATTTTTATATTTTATTTTATCTCCTTTTATTTTATTTCATTGCATTTTATTCTTTTACTTTATTTTATCTTTATTTAATTTTATATTTAATTTTATTTAATTTTATATTTATATTTATTTTTTATTTTATTTATTAAATTGCACCTGGTCTGCTTTTGCTTGGCTGGAAGACCACCCTGGTTTTATTTTTTTTAATTTCCATTTACTTATTATTAGCCTTCAATGCCACCCATCGTGGCTGTGAACTAGAGGGTGAAATTGAAACCAACGGGAAGAAAGCAGCTACTTCCATAGTGTTTTGAGAAAATTGCATGGAAGGGTCCACAGAATCGCCAAGGATCACGGTTGATGCCAGGGTCTTCTGTAGTGAAAACCGTGAACTATTCTGGGGGAAGGGAGAAATGGGGGCACTGCTTGTTTGGGCCAAGCCATGTTGGTTTGCTTTGATGCCCACAGCCGGATTATTTACATGCAGATAAGATTATGGAGTGCTTTAGTAGGAAGAAAGCGTGACTTAGAACTTCACTGAGCCATAAAACCCAGGCTTTGGCTCTTTTTAAAAGAAAGATTGTTTAGATGCAAGAATTCGCCTTGGAATCTTATCTCTGTCCTGGAGTTCCAAAGATATTTCTAAAGAGGTTCTGATATTTTTTTTCCCCCCTCTTCTTGCGGTCAGCCATGGAATGAAGGAAGAGATGGTCCTTGCTTTAAAAAACATGCACAAGGATGCTTATTTCTAAATCCTTTGGGACCTCGGCTTTCCTAAAGGATGGGGGTTTGTGAGTCTTTTTTTTTTGCCAGGGTTTTGAGCTGCTCAGGAACAGCCAAGAAGAACCAGCTGAGATTGAAGAAGCAATGGATAAACTCAGCATCTCCACAGCCTCCCAAGCAAATCTTGTGTAAATCTTGTGCATTTGTACAGCATCTCTCAACCTACCTCAGTGTTATTAGAGAAATTCCATTCTTGGTTGTGGTTGTTGTTAGTTGCGAAGTTGTGTCCGACCTGTCGCGACTCCATGGACAATGTTCCTCCAGGCCT
>AZIM01006029.1:28402-40605 GCA_000516915.1 Ophiophagus hannah | reverse complement strand
TTGCAAGCAAATTTTATGTGACATTATGCTTTTATATTTTGAAATTTGTGGCAGATGTACATTCTGTGATTGTTTTCATACCTTGATGGTGTTGTGTAATTTTGTGAGTTTGCTTTGCTTGCAAGCAAATTTTATACCGTTGCTTTTATATTTTGGAATAAGTGAGATTTTGTGTGTTTGTTTGTTCCCAATCCCCATTTTGTTGGACAGTGGACCCCATTTCCTGCTCTCTTAAAAATTTACCACACCAATGGGATTCTTTAATGAAGGAAGGCAAAAAGCTGGTGTGACACAGCTGGGTCTTGGGTTGCAAGCAGATTGGAAGTGTGAATCTGAGCCTTTTAGGCTTAATTGTTAATTCCCCTTTGAAGCTCCTACAGGTTGATGAGTTTATTTGTGTGCCTCTAGTTAAAGTGATTGCCCTGGATCCTGTCTTCCTGTCTTCCTGCCTTAATGGCTTAATTGAGTTATTTTTAGGCTGAAATTCCTTATCTTAATGTTTCTCCACTTAACTGTTTCTATTGTCAGCTCCGTCTGCTCTGAGTTTTCTTTCAGCTGATGATTTTTTGTTTCCTAAAGGGGGAAGGGCTGGCTTGAGTTGCTTGGCACTGTTTTCTGAGGTTTCCGGTGCTGTGAGGTTTCTGGCACTGTCCCTCCAAGTTCCCACAAAACAGTGCCACCTTGTGGAATGCTGAAGAAAAGCTTCTGTACATTTTTAAGATGAAAAGTCTAAAAAGCTTAGGTGACTAAAAATGTCTTCCCCTTAATCCCCTGGCTTCTTTCTCTCTGCTATAGCTTTCATTCCATTAGGGACTGTTGGGCCAGGTAAGCCCTGGGCTAATGTAAGGTAGTGTTAGCTAGGAAAGATTTTTGTGGCAATACTGGCACAAAGTAACAAACTCCCTTGGTTTGGTAATTGTTGTTCCATCTTAAGTGTTTGTTTTTCAATTATTAATTAATTGTACAGATATCAGCCATTCTTTACATCTCATTTTTACAGGGTTAGGGTTAGGGTTAAGGTTGAAATTTGTGGCTGTGTGCTGTGCTGCTGTGAGACGTTGACTTGGCCATGTCCACCCAATCACATGACCAACAAGCCACACCCACCCAGTCACATGATCAACAAGCCACACCCAACAAACCACACCCACAGAACCTGTAGCAAAATGTTTTGAATCCCATCACTGCACACACACACATTGTGGTTATAATGTAGGATATTTTGAGGGGAAGCACAGAATTTCATAAGTTGTCAGTGTTCCATATTGCAAATTATTTCCTTTTATTGGAGCTAGGTGAGGGCAACAACAGTCTAGCTGACTGCAGAAGGAAAGAGAAGATGATGATGGATTGGGATTGTGTTTGCTGATGCTGGCCTTAAAGGAACATTTTTTAGGAAATTGTGTCTTCTCCTTGAAGGAGGCTGTGGTATGTTTCCTTCTAAAAAGACCATATGTGTATCTAGGGAATTTGGACAACTACTCTCCATACTCCCATCTTTCCTTTTAAGAGAAAGTGACAGAGTAACAACTTTGCAACACTGCTGCAAATATATTACCCTGACTTTTTTTTACTCAGACTAGATATCTGACTGTAGTTGGAAAAGGTGATGGCCTTGAGGAACAGGAGTAAGAAATGATACCAAAACAATGTCAGATAAAAGAAAGCAATTATGGAAAAAATTACATCAGCAGAACTGATAGGTTTTGGCTTCCAGACTAAAGGAGCATCTTCCAAAACAGCCTTGAGTAATCCAAAAACAACAGCAAATTGTGGCCATAAAATGCCTTCTTCGGCCATTGTGAGACACTTACTATCTATGGGTCACCAGGTGGACCAAAACTCTGCATTTAAAGTTCTACTATGCCACCCACTCTCATTTCCTGTGGATTTCTGAGATGGTTGCCATTAACCATTTGAAGCCCCCCCCCCTTGTGTGTGCAAAAATGGCTTTATGTCAATCTACGCCTCCCATGAGCGTAAGGCTTGCCATTGGTTGCTTTCCTGCATATGTAATAGGCTTAATTAATTAATGCTCTTGCTAGATCTTATATCTGAGGGTGATTTTACCCGTGTTATTGTAATGTAGGTACTGATGAGTCAATACCAAATGCTTGCATCTCCTTCTGTTTGTCTTTTGGCTGTATTGTTTAAATTATTAAGAGGGACTAATTGCTTTAAACATATTTATTACTCCAAATCACTCTAATGAATGACAATGGCCTCATAATTGATGGTTATTCCCTTTTATTTACCACTCTGGTCTAGTACAAGTTGGAAAATAGTTTTTTTTATTTCCCAGTGCAGGCTGAGACTGAATGGCTAATCTAAAGTAAAACTGCAATTCTAGATGTCCACACTATTTGAAATAGAGAGAAAGAGAAAAAGAAAGAGAAAAAAGATGCATGCATATTATTTATTTATTTATTTTAATGCAAAAATAGAAATGTTAAGCATTGAGAATAGGTTTAAACTTAATTAGCTATGTTTAATTGGATTGAAAACTATAGATATTGTCTTAAAATTAGACACATATAACTTTTAAGACTATTAAGGCTCTTTAATCTTTATGAGTGACATCAGTATGGACCCAATTAGCACAGTTTGCAGCCACTTCATAATTCAAAAGAATGCGATCATTCAGCTGGAAGCCTGTTTGACAGAAACTCCATAGTCATGAAGGTAAAAGCTTGCAAAATCACCCACTACGATGGAGAAGCTGTCATTCTTCCATCAATGCTGTTGAATACTAATGTCAAGGTCACAATAGTGTAATTTTAGGCTGTCAAAATATTGCTGAATCTGATACAGTAGTAAATGTTAAAGAAAGTTAAGTTTGATAAACTTTGATATGGTAAACTACAAGGTTAATTATTAATTAATCTACAGTTTTAATGCCATACCTGCACAGAATATAAAATGAACAAAGCNTTTGAGCATGATGCAATCTAGTTAACAAGTTAATCGTTTATTTTATTCCCACACATGACTTCAAGGTGTTTTCTTCATTAGTCAAGTAAACTTTAAAAGTTCCTAAACAGAACAATAGAACTTTTTTTTTAAATGACATATACAAAAATGTTTTTAAAACTTCTTTATTCTTTGGGGAAAAAATCCTTAACTCAGTCATCTAGTTTTACCAAGTTACCAAATAATATTCCAGAGCCTTTTCTCTGATTAGGTTCTATACTATCAGGATTTTATTTTATTGAACTTTACATTTAAATATTGCTTCATATACTTCACTAGACACGAAGATGCTTTTTTTATTGAAACAAAACACCTGGTTACACTGTTGTGATTGCATTATTGTTGTCAATTTTGTATATATCATACATTAGGCATTTATGTGTTTGCAATTACTTTTAGAAATTGTTTCTCAATTTTTTTAATTATATGGTGTTATAATGAATTTTACATTACTTTAAAGAGCAAAAGCAATTGTAGTTTCTGGTTTTATTATCTCTATCCTGTACTTCAGATAATAAAAAGAAAAAAAGAAAAGTTTATCTGAGCAATACAGTCATGAAAGGCTTAATATTCCAACTGTGGAATAAACATATTGATCAAATGGAAAACTTCCTGTAGCACATAATTCCAATCAGATTGCAATCAAAAGTGCATGCAGGATTTCAGTTTTGGCATATTTTTTACTATATCTCTTCCCAAATCAAATCCATAGACACAGAAACATATCCATATTATGCACTCTCTGCATATAAGACAAGAATCATCTACACGTATTAGAACTATGAGCAAATTGGCAAATGTCCCACACAAATGGATAATGTTGAATTTGAAATATGGAATACAATATTAATAGTACTATTCCATTTTGAGCCTTTCATAAGTTATATCTATATAATATATATTGTTTTATATTTGTTATCTTTTATAAAGACTTGTTCCATATACTTTTGATTGGGACATTTTCCAGTAATGACTACTTCTTTCTATAGAACAAACAAAAAACCATATATGGTTGATATTCAAATTTTGTAAAAAGAAGAAGTAGATTGCACTGAATTTTTTGTACAAATTAAACCATGAAAGTGAAGGAGTTTTTTTGATGGGAATATTTTCTATTCCTTTCCACCATAAAATGCTCCTTTAGTTTGTGATTGATTTTACATTACATGAATATGTCAATGAGAAGTTTCAAAGAATACCTCAGTAGGATTGATTTTCATATTCACATACAGCTTTGAAAGATGTCTAAAATGACATGTTTGCAGTAAAATATACATGGCCGGGTGAACTTTCCTGGTTTTATCTTGCGCCTCAGTAATTCTAAAACAGATTTTGAAGTCTTTGTTCTGATATTATATATAGAGAGGGGTGGGAGGGAAGATATATGGTGTTCGATTGCTTAATTAAAAATAAAAAAGGAAATGAATGAAGTTAGAAAAGCCAATTTTTTTTTTGAAATTTTGTAATTATAGAAGCCTGGAAACAATTTTTTGCTCAGAGATTTTAGCTTAGGTTCATGGTATAACTACTAAATAAGCATTTTATATTGCTGTGTTCACACCCTTCATTTGTTTCTTATTATGAATACCTTTATTCCAACTACTACCTTTGTCTTTCCAGATGGTAAAAGCTGACAAAGTAACACTGAATGGCAGTTTTGGTAAAATTTCCTTAAACTTTCTCAGCTGGCAAATGTGGAAAAAAGAACATGGCAATGGTTGTAATTGTAAAAATTATATGCATTGTTCCAGAACTTAACTGTGAACAGGGAATGGGACATAAAAAGTTCTCTCAGCACATCATTACTGGATTGAACCAGTGTTTTCAAAATTGTCTGCTTTAAGATATGTGGACTTCAAAACTCACAAAGATCGTAAAGTTTGAATAACAGTGGTTTAAAAGGAAATTATAACTCAGTTGGTTACAATTTTTCCTACAACTGAAATCCTATAAAATCAGTGTCCTGCTCATGAGGAACATGTACTTGCTGAAATAAATTCAATTATACTGTCTCTTGTACATTATCCAAATCTTTATTTAAAATGGGCTTTTTTTTACTCATAATTGTAATTTGAGAGCTAGGTGCCCATATAAATTAAGAAAATAATTTATATGGCTATTCAGATCTCAAATTACACCTTTAGGTTACTAGCATAGGATTATAAACAAAAAGACATGTCAGAAAACACTAACAGAGGAAAAACATAATCAAGCCCATACTACAATCATAGGATTCCACCATTACAGACAGGCTCATCCTAGACCCTGGCCAAGGATAAAAGCCAGTTCTTCAGGGTCTTATGGAAGGCCCGTAGGATCAGGATGCTCCAAAACTTGTAAGATATATGTTGTAAAGAGTAAACACTGGAACACTTATGTCATACATGAATTAAAGGATATGGAAGAAAATATTCCCCATAATTAATCATTAATCATCACTGTGTTAGATACTAACTAATCTCTTGAGTAGATACAGTTGTGTGAACAAGTGCTTTTCTGCTTTACTTTATGGCTTACCATTTTTCCTTAAATATAATTATTGACATTTGAAAATACTGAGTAAATTAGAAGATACTTTCAATCNCAAGTTTGTATTGGTGTATTTTCCATGAATTTAAATGACTTGCTATCAATGATATGTCTTAATATGTTGAAATTATAATAAATGTCATATATCAGACTCATTTGCCAGATTCTCAAAATGCATTCATGTAATTTACTAATCTGAATAATTACAGAGTTTTATAAATAGTACTAGTGAGAGATTTCCACAGTACCATAGGAATATTAAATTCTACAATTATTTCAATAAAACCATTTCATGTAGGAACAATAAGATTCTACATTTTAAATGAAGCCCAAATTTAAGGCATGGGAATTATTAGTGCCATGTTCCTATTTACATGTTACAGTCTTTAAGAGCCAGAGCAGACGATATGTGCAAAATATTCTATTCAATAATTGAGTTAGAATCATACTTTTGAATAAGCAATAATGATAATCCTATCAGATTTAAATATATTACTGATTTATCTCATTTATTGTGTGGGATATTTACACATGCATTCTTTTATAGAATGAGAGATAACACATGTATGTTGCTGATACTTTACTTTTGCAAGTTTATTAGATTTGCCTATTATATTATGGGCAAATTCTGCTGCTTAGATAGGATATATAAGTATAAGACTGCTCTACTTTCAAAACTACATTTTGTGATTCAAGTTTAAAATGTTCAGTGATTGATTTCCATTAAGTCTTTTCTTCAGATTAAGTTGGTAAAAATTATTATATAGATGGATGCTTGACCTTTTGCTGTAGAGGTAGAAGTTGTTTACATATAGAGAATAAAATCCTGATCAGTCTGACCGTACCAACTTTCTGCTGTTTGGAAATGTGTACTGTAGTAGCAATTCTATATTTGTCTCAGTCTCCCCTACTTCAAAGCTTCAGCATCCTGTTTTACAAGTGCACAGCAAATTAAGAAAAGCAAATGGACACTACAGAAGGCATTATTTGACAATTCATATGTTATTTTATCCTGCATCCTGCAGGTCCCCAATTAGTTGCTTCGGTTGGAAACAATTTATCTGGTATAACTAAAGTGGTTCTTTATGTACATGTATAGTTAGCGTATAACTAATAACACAGCTGAATACAATTAAGGAAACATGACCTTTTCCCCTCTCACCTTGAATACAGCCCTAGAGGTTGCAGAAACTTTTTTCTTACACTGGTCAAATTCCAGAATTAAAAATTGAACTCATCTTGTTAGGCAGGATTGGTTGAATTCAAACATATACACCACTGTTTTATGATATAGTCACTTAGAGATGCTTGTTGTGCAGCTTATAAATCAAATAAATAACTGAGGTGAAATTATAGTTGATTTATTGAAACATGTAGTATTAAATGTCTTTTGAGCAATGTTTTAACTATTCATTTTTATTGAGGTAATCAATTTCCGATGTAGTAATTTATTTTAAAAAAGGGAATACAGAAACATTAATTTTTAAGGTAATAGGCAAATTGGCAAACCCACAATTGCCTTGCAGATAGAATGACAGTGAGGCAAACGAAGCCTTCTGCAATAACACACTGTCTAAGATGTTTTAGGTTTGCAATAACTAGAAAATACTAGGTTTAGAGAAGCTTTTGTTTTTTTTCTTCCTTTCAATTGTTTCCAGTTCTCAGAGTCTGCCTGGACAAATCACTGCAATTTCCTTGGAAAGAAGTGAAAAATCTTGCTTCCTTCCAAGGGCTGAGAGAAAGTGACTGGCCTACAGTCACCCAGACAGCTTTGTACCTAAGGACTGGAACTCAGAGCCTCCTTGTGCCTATATACATACACACACACACACACACACACACACACACACACACATTGTATCAAATTGGCACAAGACTTCAAGAACTATTCTAGGATGTAAACTTTACCATAAGCCAAAGGGATCACTGTGTTTTGTATTTTGTACGTTTTTGTTCCAAATATTAAATTTTAAATTCAGCCTGGGTCTGTCAAGAAACAGGAGGCATGCTTAGATGGCTATGGTAGCTATTTTTATCCTCTTTTTGCCCAGGGTATGTGTACTACTTTTTATAAAATTGTTTTTATATTTGTTGTACTATTCTATTATTTTACATTGCCCAAAGTTGCTTTCAGTGAGATGAGCAGCTATACCGATTTCATAAACAAACAAACAAACAAACAAANAAATTTTTAAAAAATGCTTCTTGCATCTGAAATAATGATTTAGAAGAATTTTTGATTAAAAAATTATATTGTCCTTTCTGGAAAATGAGGAGATATTTTATTTTCCATATACACAGAGATATCAAATGAAGTTTAAACATGTTCTCTGACGAATTTAGGAATTCTGTTCTATCTGACATCATTGAGTAACAATGGACAATTGCTAACTTGTTTATTCAGGGCTATCCCTGAATTATCAGCTAATGTTTTCTTGTCTGAGGCATTTCAGATTGTAACCAATGGATTTTGAAATTGTAAGTGGCTTTCAATGTCGGAAAGGCAGTTTTTATATACGTTTTTGGTTTTCTGTCTGTTTTATTAATTGTTGTATTGCCCTATTTTAATATTTTTGTAATTTTGGGTTGTTTTGTATCCATTCATATAACCATACATATTTTTACAATTCAGTGGTTAGGTATAAATTATTATGATTTATGTAGCTGCACCAAACAAACTCAATATCCAGGTCACTTCTATAGTAACAGCTGACTANAAAGAGGCAGATCTATATATGCCAGTCTAAAAGTAATTAACCCCTGGAGTTACAAAAGAACCGTGAAAATATTCCCAAGAGGAAATTTCATAAGCCGCCTATCATTAAATTAATGTTTTGAAGTTCTGCCATATTAACCTGATGCTTCCATCAGAAGGCATTGCTTTCCTCAGTCCTGTTTAACCAGTATTTTGTTATAACCCAAGTTTAACAACCTTTGAGTGTCTTTATTTTGGCATTTCTCAGCCTTGTATTCTGTGTCCAAGACTCCTGGGAAGAAAATTTAGCTGAGATGTTCAAGTAGAGTTTTTCTCTGAGAAACACAGCTATGAAATTCCTTTCAGACTTGCTTATTGTTGCAGAGACAGCCTTTGCAATTATCAAGGGATTAGGGCAGAATATGAAAAGCCTCGAAGAAAACAGCTTTCTTGCAGATCAGGAATGTATGCTGCACAAACTCTGAAACAATCACCCGAGTTAGTGAGGCAGAAGTGTATTAAAATGTTGAGAGTTCAAGAAGGAGGTCCTTGAAAACTTCTAATTAAAGAAATAAAAAAGAAGGTTGCTAAAGAATGTCATTTGATTTCTCGGGGACGAAAAGGGGTCTTTTGAGGATTGCAAATGAGATGACAGTGCTGCACCAATACAATGTACTCATCCACTTTCTACAATAAAAGTAATGAAAACTGAGCTTAATGGTACATAAATAAAAATAATTAAATAGAAGATAGTGGTAGTGGTACATTACCTGAATTAATATACAAGATTAAGAGGCCAATAACCCAGAAACGACTTACTTACTTTGATCTTTTATATAAATTAGTATACCCTTTTAGGCATCAATGTGGTATAAAATAGCACTCACTATTTCAGTTTATAATTCTTAAGACCCTTTGTGTTTCATATTAACTATATTTTATTGTTTTTTGAATTCTTTGAGTTTACAAGAAATAATTATAATTTTCTTTTACTTTTTATTCTTTAGCAAATAAACATGAGAAACTGGCTTTGATGTGCAACTGCCATTTCCTTTCAGTAAAACATTGTACTAGCATTGTTAAAGGGTATAAGCAACAAGTAGACATGGATAACCTCAGATGCTCTGTTTACAGCCACTCTTTCTCTGATACCTGGGTAACACCTCCTACACTAAGAGACATATTGACAAAGTATATGGTTTCCATCTGCTAAATGATAGCAGTGTTGATTGGATTCACTGCAACACAAAGCCTTTAATACCACCAAATAATCCTGTTCCAAGGCTTGTTTGGCAGGCTGGGAGAATCATGAGCTCTCACAGTCTCATTCTTTGGTGCCAATTTCATGCCGGCACCAGTTCATTCCGGCATACAGTTTTCAAATAGATTATTTCTTACTGATTTAAACTCCACTTCATGATTGCTAAGATGCTGAAATCTTGTCAAGTTTCTTGTTGAGTTTTGTGAATATGAAATATGTATGCCACATAGGAAACTGTGCATGTACAGTATACACCAGTATATATCAACATTTAAATGAATGTGTTTCTCTCTTTTTAACAACTACCAATTTATTCTTGAATGAAAAAGTTATAAAAATAAATGCAATATAAATTATATTAATAATAAATGAATATATTAAAACTGATATTAAATATTACTAATTAATATATTAAGAATAAATAAATATCAATCTTTTATCCCAAAGCAAAGAGATATTTTGAACTTCATTCCTATAAACTCTAGCAAGCATTGCCAATCATGAGAAGTTGTGAATCCATAGTTCTACATATCATTATAGCAACACATCCGACTGGATTCAGGTATTTAAACAAAGACAGTCAAAAAAACCTTTTGTCTTGCCTAGTTTCATCACTTCATTACTAAAGGTTTTTTTAAATGGTAAATAGTTTAGAAGATTCTTTCCTTCAAATGATCTTTTAATCTGTTAAGAGAGTAATTGATAATATCATCAAGAGAATATAACATGTGAGAATATTACAATCTTCATCTTCTCTCCTATAAAACATTCCTCCTTCAAAATGTAAGAACTGCACCTTCATTCCCTGTATTAAGAAGCATTTAAAGACGTGACATTTTAAGATATTGATGAATGATTTGTTTTGAAAGATTTTTTTCATCTTTTTAACAATTAGTCTTAAATAAATTACTTATATGAATATAAATGCTGCAAGAATATCATAATACAAAAACAGTTTAATTAAAAAAACCTCCAAAGCTATAAATGGACCATATGACATAGGAGAAACCAAAAAATAAAAATCATAAAACAATTCCATTTTACAATATTCAAATAGAGAAAAGATAAAAATTAACTTGCCTACTTTATTATGTTTTTCTTTATGGTTTATTATTTATGTATCAGATTTAGAAACCACTTTTCTCTCTCACAGAGGGGTCTGGACAGAATACAAGTAAAATATAAAAACTTATTAAACCAAATATAAAATTATATTAAGATACAAAAGCAGTTAAAATTCAAGATTAAATAGGAGAGCTTACAGTTTAAGATGTTATGTTTTATTATTGTCAAATATATCTTTCATATAGTAATTATAAAAAGGAATTAAATCCAGTCCCTCATAAGGAATAGCAAAAATTTCTTTCTGAAACCTGTATTTCTGTTTTTAAGGTTGAATATATAGATAGATAGATAGATGTTGTCTTAAAGAAGCAGATAAATACAAACTAATATTTTTCCCTTTTATTAGTTCCCTGAGTACCATACAAAAGAAATAAATGATGCCTTATTGGTTTATATTACAAGACACTCTCCTACATTGCATTTGGTGGTTATGAAACAGAGATCACTCTTTCATGAAATAAATTATCTGTATCGTGCATTAAATCTTAACTTGCAGAGTGTTGGACAAAGGGCACCTGAGCCATTTCAGTACCAGTACTAGCTGTTTGAAACACTTCTTTTGACACCAGAGTGCTTTAATTGTTCATGGATCTCTACCCTTTTCAATGTTGCTTTAAGGCTCAGCTTAGAGTCAGTCAAGCAAAATTGGAGCATCTGGTTGCTGTGTCAAAATAGCATGGGCAACTTCAATGCAGCACCCTAGTGGATAATTTCAACTCAAAATACAAGCAATACATTAGCAATGGCCAGGAGGCTACAGTGTCTCTTCCTTTGAAATATGTTGAGAAAAAGTGTGAGAAAAAAATCTCAGTAAGTGAAGGTTTTCCTCTTGCCTACCTCCATATCATGTCTTTGCAAATCATTTGCAAAATATTTGGCCAAAACTTGCTTGTAAAGTTAATTTTAGTACACTGTTTCTCAACAAAGTTACCAATTAGAATACTATTTAGTTTTCTGTAAGATTTGACATCTTGGTTATGGAACAGATGTAATAAGTAACAATCAAATATTTAAATAAATTGTATAAAATCGTATTGTGAATAATATTTGCACTGATAGTTCTGTTGCTTTGTGAGTTCCACACAGTTACATTTATTTATTTTTTCTTATAGGTCGCCTATAAAATTTCAGTCTGATTTAATGATTTACACTAAGTGACTGGTAAGCATTTTTATTAATACATTCAGATTGTGCTTATTTTTATTTTATTGCCTTGTCTGGGATAATTATGCAAAATTAAATTATGAAGTGCCTGTCACTTAGCTTCATTGAGGAGAAAATTTGAATTCGTTGACTCTAACTTCTGAAATGGATGCAAAATAATACTGTCAGAGGAACACATGTGACATCAGATAGAAGATTGAGACCTAACCCCCCAGGCTAATTACTCCTGCCCCAGGCAGGAAAGTTTATGCATGGCATCAGGTCAACAGGTCAGACAGTTAAATGTTTCAAGATTCTACAGATTTATCCTTTATATCTGTCCTGCCTGGAAGTACAACCTTCTGCACTTCTGACAAGTCATCTCCAGAGTGCATGCCTGTCTTCTACAAGCATTTAAGCATTTTATTTTATTTTATTCTAATGTCCAGAATATATATATATATATATATATATATATAT
>AZIM01006029.1:11792-26312 GCA_000516915.1 Ophiophagus hannah | reverse complement strand
TCAACAGTATATATTCTTTTTAAGAATATATTTAATATTCTTTAATATGTATTCTTTACTTTAATATATAAATATATATATTTATATTTATTTAAAAGGCTTTCATCCAAAACTTACATATGCTTCAACTTCCTAAACATATGTCATTTTCTGGAATCACTGAAGCAGTATAGAGCAAAGGTTTTTTCAAGCCTGAATAGATAGCCAATAAATAAATAAATGCTATTAAACTATGCAATAGTCCTCACAAGTTAGGATAAAAGGATACTCAAATGTAGTTGATAGTGAAGCAAAGCTGACATGGCAGAAGAATTGAGAAAAGGAGGTACAGCAACCTGACTCAGAGGGTCCGTATAATAGTATTCTGTTATTGCTATAACTGTTTCTGCTCCATTGGACTCTTACACCCACTGCTTCACTTGTCGCTGATGGAAAATTTGTATGTTCATATACATATTCTGCAGTCACAGTTTATAAACTCATATACAAAAAAACCCTGTCAATAGCACCATTGCCACCAGCAAAAAAATGTATGTTTGCCTAACATGTGGAGAAAAAACACACTTAAGAGAGAACTATCAAAATCAATGCCTCACTGATTAAAGTTAGTTATTTTAATTAGGTCTAAAATTGAGTTCTCATTCTGTGTTTAATAGCAGCATAAATATATATTGTATATATATCATACCTAAAAGCTGCTGAAGTCCCACGGATTAAATTTTATACTGTGAAACAAACCAATGCTCAAGTGAAAAACATGAAGTAATGACACATTTGGGGTCTAATAACAAAATCAAATCTTATACATATACCATTCCTGATAACTGGTGCGCAACATTTTTTCACTGGCTTCAAGTAGAGAGATGCCTTTTTTCTAATTTTGTGCATGACATGTTGGGGTTGCATAAATTTTAATTGATGGAATGATATCTGCACACATTTATTCCATAATCTATTTTATGTAGAAAACAGCTCTTTGGCTAGTACTTGTCAGTTAGTGTTAGCTCTAGAAAAATTCTTTGGATTTTGATTAATAAAGATCCCTTTCTTTCTATTCTACTACTTATGTATTTTCAAATACATATGTTTTTATTATCAATAAGATGAGTAAACAGATACCTATATTTGTTTAAAATTTATTTTATGCTTAAATGTAAAGTGCATATTCAGGGTTATTGTATAAATAAATATATTTCATTATTATTACTAAAACACATGAATCTCTAGGGTAAAACATGGCAACTTTTAATTGCCCACAGCAGGACCACACAAGTGTTTCAGGACAGCATGTGAGAGAGGATATTAATGCAACTGAAATTGCCAGGAGAACTTGGTGTATTTTCAAGTGCCATATGATCATTTCTCCTGAGAGTCATTTGGGAAATTCAGTGAGTTAAATAACTCCCTTTTGTAATGTAATTGGACTAAAGCTTTTCTCTTCTGAAAAACCTGAGGAACAGCAATATAATATGTAAGTTGTAGCTGTGTATTGTATATTAAAATGTAAGATCGTTCTGTCTAAGCAAAGGTAAGAAAGTGATTCTTTCCAAGTAGTTTAGATTTCAATTGTTACCATGGCCAAACATGGTTTATTAATGAAATCATCCTGGACAGAAGGACTATTTCAGGTTGTTTATACCTAGATCAAATGGTAGATACACTGAATACAAAACACAAAGTATGGTATTAAACCAATAATCATGTCATAGGTACCGTAAAGCTCTTATACTTTGCAGTAGGTAACCGTATGTATAATACTGGCATCAATTTGTTAATCTTCTGCTGAAAATTTTATCTCCAAGACCTGGACATAATAAAAGCTAGGCACTCCTGCTCATGCCAATTACTTCCACAGGAAAACAAGCAGAAAATTTAGTACATTAAACATGCTATTTTAGTAATAAAACCTCAAAACTCCTTTTAATAAAAAGCAGTTCTGTCTGATTTGGCACAACAATCAAACAGGACAGGTACAGACTCCAATGGATAGTTAGGACTACAGAAAGAACAATTGCAACCAGCCTGCATTCCAAAGAAAACCGGTATTTTTAACTGGTCAGAAGGACTGAGAAAATGTTTACAGATCCCTCACATCCTGCACTGTTTCAGCTCCTCCCCTTGAGACACCTCTTATAGGATATTGCATGCCAAAGCAATTAGACGCAGGGCCAGTTTTTTTCCCATCACTCTACTCAACATCTAATACTCATAATATTGTCTAATATCTCTGTACATTTACTCATGTTATATGGCTGTAGCATTATCATTATGCTTCTTATCTTTCTTGATACTCCCTTCTATTGATGTTGCTGTTGTTGTTATTATTATTCTGTTGCTTTGTGTGTATTCTGAGAGCATCTATACTGGAAACAAATTCTTTGTGTGTCTAATCACACTTGGCCAAATACAGTACTCTACTCTACTCTACTCTACTCNTCTACTCTACTCTACTCTACTCTAATAAAGCAATAGTCCCCAACCATTCTGGCTCCATGGACTGGCGGTAATGGCAGCAGTGGGATGGTAGTTTCAATGTGCAGTCTTGATCCCACGCATGTGCAAATGAAGCTTTGCATGCTTGCCTCTGCTTGCACAACCCAGCAGCTGTTAAATGCATCTTTATACTAGAACCATAGACAGGAACAAAAGGTTAAATCCTGGTGAATTTCTGTTTCATGTCTCCTTTTGCTACAATTTTATTTTACTTTAGAATAAACAAGAAAATATATAAATACCTGGTGTTTCAAAATAAAATCATATATTGTTCCAAAAATATAATAAAAAAACAATTAAATGAAAGATCCTCCTCATAACCCTATACACATTGTCTATTTTCTCAACTATCTCAGTTATAACATTAGTGTTTTAGATACCCACAGTAAACAAACAATTAGCTGACTATGTCTAAATACAATCTCTCTATAAGATTATTCTTTAGAACTCTACTATGCTGCAGAACAAAAATGATAAAATAGCATAGTATATATGGTATTTTTACACTAATATATTTTTCATAAAATGGTGTTGTGTGGCTGGCATATGCAAGAGCATGACAACATTTCATATATGTAATTTCTATTAAATATTGTTCTTTAAAATTATAATTTTACCAAGAGTCTTGTGGAATTATCCTGTTCATTCCTATGTGCAGTCACAGCTTTTTTTGTTGCATAAAAGCTTCTCTGTAACTATGCCACAATATTACACAGTAAAACCTATTAACCCAACCACAAATGAAGCAATAATGAGCTTAATATCTGATATGTCAGCTTAGCTGTCTCACCAGTAGCTTTCTGTCTTTCTCTAATATTCAAAATATTAAGTAAAACATTGAATCATAACAATGGAAGGATTTCCACACAATCTTCAAGGATATGGACAAAAATATTTATGAATAAAATGCTGATTTCTGCTTCATTTATAATGCTAAATTGATGGGTTGATTCTTTTTCTTGCACTATTTACTAAATATTACCATATGTGTTTTCTTTCGCTTAATTCAGTTTAGCCTTGTTATTTGAAAAGGTACATTTATAGAACATTACTTTATGGGTGCTGGCAATACTGTATATATATGAAACACCTCTGTTTTAAAGGGTGAATGATTCCCACTGCATATTCACTATTCAGTTGTTTTGTTGGAGCCATTTATATTTCATTTGATTATTCAACAAGCAGGGTTTCAGCTACCCATAGTTCCAGAAGATGGACTTGTGGCTTTAAAGCATGGGTGACAAACTCAAGGCCCAGGGGCCAGATTCTGCCTGCGGGATGCTTAGATCTGGCCCACGGGGCTGCCCTAGAAACAGTGAAGGACTGGTCTGCATTGCCTCAGCCAGGGAAAATGAAGCTCGGGAGCGCTGTGTGCAGCCGCTGGCAGAGAGTTGCAGAAGGCCATCTCAGCCAAAAACAGAGCTTGGGAGCCCATTTTTGCTGGCAGAGTGCTCAGGCCTCCACAGGCACCCCCAATATTAGTGACATTGAGCTGGCCACACCCACCATGGCCCCCGAAGGTCAAACACAACCCTGATGCAGCCCTCAGTGAAATAGTTTGACACCCCTGCTTTAGAGTTATAGCTTCTAGATAACACGCAAAAACAGTACATATAGAACATGTTATACTAGGGCAATCTAATGGTGACCAAGTTATAAGCTACTGTTATCAGAGCATTGTACTCCAAGTAGCATCAAACTTTAAGCCCCAACATCATAGTACAAAGACTTTTGCAGCACTAAGCCCAGCACCAGCTTTGCCTAGCACTGTAGGACTGAGTGGCTTTTGCCCAGCCAAGTTGAGACTGGATTTTGCACTGCAAAGAGTTCACACCATACTGGATAAAATCAACTCTGTGAAGCCTATGTAATTCAAGGTGGAATAGTTCATGCCAAAACTACTCAACTACAATAAGATCATGAGTAAATGCTATCTTATTATCAAACTGACCTGCCATTTAAAAATTGTGTCACAAGCCCAAAGGCCATTGGACCTTAAAATATTGATAAGAAAAGTGTCATTTGACCACCTAACTCAAACTTTATATACTTTTTCCAGTCTCAGTGGTGTACTTTCCTTTCTTATTTCCTATATACTTCTCATAACAGGTTGACCAGACCAGACCATGAAATAGAATGGAAGTATCTATGAAAGACTAAAAACTACTTTATTTAGATTGGCTGTAATAACCTAATGTTGAAAGTCTGATTGTTTCCTTTCTTCTCTCTTTTATATTTACTGTATATAAATCAAGGGATGCCTATTAGAAACATTTCTGAAATCCAAAATCATAACTTCAAAATCCTTGAAATGAAAGTTTAAATAATTGTAGTAAAAGATATATGCTGGAGGAGAATTATGGATGATCCTAACACCACTTCTTTTCATTTTATCTCTTTCCATTTCAGTAGTAGTGTTTGAATTATTGAGTTTTTTAAATCTTGGTGTGTAAGCATAATATAAATTCTAATTCATATGGTTTTGCTATTATTTTTCCAGTACTATTGTATTTTCCTATATTTCTTGAATTGCAATTGCTAATGGATAACTTATCCTTAAAAATAAATATTTCAAATAGGTGTTGCAAGTTAGACACCATAGATTTCTCAGAAATGTATCCCTTTGTTTACTTTTTTTAACTTTTAAGGAGTACTTAAGTGAAAGAAACTTTCTTATGAAATGCCCAAGAATCACATGTTCATCTTTCCTCTTACAAAAATAGAGAATCAGGCACTTGATCAAAATACATTCAGTTTTATGATTTAAGCATTGTATTGAGCTCATAATATGGTAGCATTTCAACAACCACTTTAGTATTAGTTGCAGTCTCAAAGAAAATCCAAGATTATATTCTGGACATTGTCTGAGTTTTGTATTATACTTCGATAATTAAACTGGAAAAAATTATCTTGAAAATCATAATGAAGTCTGATTAGTCTTGAGTTAGGTTTGTCGTAGTACAGGTCAGTTGCTAACATTATGAACTATAATGTGAGCCATGAACTTTCCAATTCAGATTCCTCCTCAGCTATTTCTCATTATGTTATTCTTAAAAAGCCACTGTATCTATTTTGCCTTCTCATAATAAACAGGTATTCCTTCCTTTATTGAGACCTATCTGCAGTGTAGGAATTATTCCTTGATAACCCAAAGACTTTTTTATATAAAAAAAAATCATACATAGAGAATGTATTAGTTTCTCTTTCTTTGCCTTTAAATCTTGTATTTGAAAAATAATAATTTAATTTAAAATTAAATTTTGTTTTTGTTTTTTGAGATTGCTTTCCACAGGTGTCCCAGAATCTATAAATTTTAACTTTATATTTCATCATTTTTAAATAACTGTATATTGATTTAAGTGTATTATATCTTTTTTTACTGTATCTGTGTATAAGGGACTAAGTAGCAATGTGGGTATAACAAAAAAATGTGGCTGTGAATAACTAGATGTGCATAGAATATTGTTGGGATTTTTTTCATACAGCAAGGAGTTGGATAAAGAATGCCCATATTTAATTGCAGCTTCAAAGTAGGACATCTTGAGTACATGTTTTATAACTTTAGATACATTGGTATTTGGTAAATTCGGAAATGCAAGACATCATCCTGACAGCTCCAATACAAAGAATTGTAAAAGGAGTAACCTTAGCATTTAAAAATGCTACCCATGAGTGATTATATTACATAATATGAAGTAAAAAGATTTTTCCTCTTTATGTTCTCAAACTTTTAGCTGCCCTGTTACTTTCACTCATTGGCGTATTGTAATTAAGTTTCAAACATAACAAATTTTGTTTTCAAATTTGGTTCTGTTTTCATTCTGACAGGGATTTAAAATTGAAGGTAATCCATTTTTCAGTCTCATATTACCAGCATTAGACAAAAGAAGTCCCAAGTAAAAGTGAATTATGTGAGAACAAATAAAGTTGCAACTTTTCTTCAGTGTAAGGTCCACTTTTAAAATTTCACTTATCTAATCTGAACTTGAAGCTTAAATGTAATTTGCTCCAAAATGTAGTTCAAAACCTGATCTGGATCTGAACTCTCCTCTCCTGTCAAATAAAGACATACTTAACTTTATTCTGAGAGAAAATTGCCAGATGTTCATGCTGCTTTTTTACTTTATATAAGCAAGTTCACCACTCTTTTAACTGAAATCTGGACCTTTATTATCTCTCCTATATATACTCTTATGTACATATCAAGCATCTCTTTTTTTAAAAAAAAGCATGATGACTTTTCATGTTTTGCTGATAGTTGTGAATATACAGTATGCGATCCACAAGGACAAAGTCAAAGTAAGAGATCCACAGAAGTAATTAATATGCTTACATATAAATCACAATTCTATCATATGTTGATTCTTCATGGGGAATCATTGCACAACACAACATATCTACACTGTATCTTAAAGTAATTATGTTCTACCTTTTCATATTAATCTATTATGTCAAAATGCTTTTAAACTGAACTAGCCAAGCTTAAAATAATGTTTATCAAGGTTAATTAATTCCTTTACATAAAGGAATTTTGTAAAACGTGTTGTGGTAGCTGCAGTGCTGTTTTTTTACTTAGCCCTGTCATGCACACATTAATGTAAAAACATATGAAGTAGAAACAAAATTTTATACTGCTATTGTGCAATAGGACTGGATAAAATAAGTTGTTCATGTTATTTACTTATAAGTGCAGCTGTCAACACTCAAATTATTTTCCAAGTCCCAAGATATTAAAACATATGGGATTTAATTATGAAAAAGACAGATGTTGTAGCATCTTTTGATTCCCATTCAGGTAGTTCCCAGATTCTAATTTATTTTCTAGAGAACAAGCACCAGCACTAATATGTTTACTTTTTACAAGTCTGATTAGTGGATTATTGAGAACATATAGTTTGGTTTTGTGTTTCTTTTGCTGTTTTTAATTTCTTGGGAATCTATGGGAAACTGTATGTCTAAGTCATACATATTAGTTAATTTTTGTCCTTGTTAAGGTTTTGTACCTGTATATGTGATTGTCATCATAAACATTCAGTTATTTTTACTAGCATTATATCTCATATTTTCAGTCTTTATTTTTATATATTAACAATAACTGAATATATTAATTACAATTTCTTCATTTTAGAGACAAAATGAAATAATCAATGTCCATAAATGGGAAACATATTAATGTGTGGCACCAAAATGAATAAAAGTAGACCAGATGTAAAGTTTGTGCTTCAAAATAATCTTTAAGCTTTCAATTAAAAATGCAGTTGTTTTTCCTTCAGCTCCAAAAATGAAATATTGATCAGTATGCATTTCCAACAAGTATGAACAATTAAGGGTTACACTGATTTTTAAAAAATGGATTACAATATAGACAAATATATGCTGTATTAAGGCTGCATAGCAAGGATACTATATTTATAACACATTGATAATAATAGTTAGCAAAACTTGTGTAAAAAGTGTCCATCCTAAAAGTATGTATTATTTGAGATTAATAATATTAATTAATGATAATATGTTCCAGAAAGCAGATTTGAACTTGCAGTACATATGTGAAATGATCCTGATGCCAGGCAAGTCTATTTATTAAGTAGCTTATAACATTTCACATAATGTTTATACTTTCAAATCAATATGGGCTGTAGAAATGTCTACAAGTTCTGTCTGACTTTGCAGAACAATTAGTTGTATATTTATTATACAACCATTCAAATCAAAGTACTGTAAGTAATGCTGTATTATTTCTCTTGTTATGAGTTTAGCCAGAAGATATATTAAGAACAATAAACAACAATGTACTTCCTGATATTGCTATTTACAAATCAAGGGAAATCTCTTCTTGTAGAGATTATTTGGAGAAAGTCACAGTTTTCTTTGGGTATGTATGTACTTTTCTGTGTACATATATGTAAGTGTATGGTTTTCAATTATTCTACTATTCATATTTATAGTTTTACCAGTAGAATAATATGCTGTTAGGAATTTATTCATGGGAAAATAATACTTGTGGCTTATTATTCCTGAATTATCAATGGAATATCATTGATCAATATCATCAAAATATGAGCAAGTTTTACTGTCATTAATTCAACAGTTTTGATGTTTTCCATAATTAATACATTATATTTATTATGATTCTACATGTATCATTTTTCACCTATCTTCTTCATTCTAATAAAATATGTTAGTTTTCTTTGTTTTCATTTTATTATTTTTTCCTTTTTAATTCGTTTACAATTCATTTGATTAGGCAGCTTTCTCAGGTATAGATGCTTGAGAACAACACATACTCAGTGGCAAAATTATCTGTATAACTCGTCTTTCATATACTATCTGAATATCTACTCTGCTTAGCTGTGGTAGTGAGCATTGTTTTATTAAAAGTATTGGACAAACTTGGAATGCCAGTGTGTTTTGGGCCATGACCCATAATTCTTCTGAAAATGTTCATTTTTGCTTTCAAAATATATTTTCATACTTTTTTTCTGCCTAAAAACAAGATGTAACTTCTTATCTTACTAAGATAACTTACTTCATGATAGTGGCTATATAGCAAAAGTATTGTTAATGACATGCCTCAGAGAATATTATAATAAGCTTTTTGATACATTAAAAAGATTTAGGCATTCTTGGTTTATATTTTTTTTTCTAAAGAGTATGCAAAATATTCTTTATATATTTTCCCACTGCACTTGAAAATAAATGGCTCTGCCACAATTTGCAACTGAGCTATCCATACTTAAAAGAGAGGTATTGAACTGCCTGGCTTGCTAGCATAATTTACAAAATGTTAAGCTTCGTTGCATAATATATTCAATGTTTGTCTTCAATTTCAAGCAGAACAAAACAGTTTGCACTAAGCTATGTATTTTCACAACTGAGATACATTTTATACTGTGTTGAAGGTTATCCACTGTGATTTGTTATGTATTGTTACAAAGGATTGGTTTCAATTTAAACTTATGCAATTATTTAATTTTGCCCACAAGCTTTGACAATGCCACATATTGTTTCAAATCCTAATTATATGTAAAGAAATGTTGATTTCACAATTGTATTGAATGTATCTTTTGTGAACATAACAGAATACTATTACAGAAATTAGTTATGATAGGACAGTGGTGGCTAACCTTTTTGGGCTCCTGTGCCAAAAATTGTGTGCTTGCTTGCACGCTCGCACTTGCATGCCAGCACCCAGAAGGCAATGCACACGCCCCTACGCATGCACACGTAATTCCAGATNCCCCTTACCTGTACTGCACCTCACAGCTGATTTTCGGCTGGTTTGAGGACTTTTTTGGCCTTTCAAAGGCTTGAGGAAGGCTTCTGCAGGCTTTGCAGGCCAAAAACTAGCCCTGTTTAGTCACTTCCAGTATTTTCAGAAAAACATGCCCAGTGAGGTAACTTTGCCTGCAGCTTGCATGCCGGGACAAATGGCTCTGCGTGCCACCTGTGGCACGCGTGCCATAGGTTCACCATCACAGTGATAGAGAATCTAAATAGCTGTAATTCCTAATTCATGTATTTCAAACATGGTGAAGAAACAAGTGACTGTTATACTTCTGGTCATCTACATGAAATAAGAATTTTTAAAACAGTCAAAATATAAAATGTAGCATAAAGCTTTTTTTCAATTAAAAGACAAAATATTTTACAATGTGAGTCTATAGATTACCTGAGATGACTGGATAATGGTAGCATTATAGCTGACCATTTAAAGATAATGTATATTATAACTGCATATGTTACATATATCTATAACCTGTTTTTTGTTTTTAGTTCAAAAAAGCACTGTATTTCATTTTATGTTAAAATACATTGATTTATTCATATATATTAGAGGCAAATAGCGTTTATAAACTATTCCTTGATTCTAAATTGTAACTCTGACTATCTATGACTGAAGATTGTAATCCAGTGTCAGGACTAGGTTAGTGGTCAGAAAATTAACTTTGTAGACTTACTTGAATGGAGGTAGCATGAAAGTAGAGAATGTCAGCAAGCTCTGTCAACAGTTGGTGCTAGAAAAAATAAAAGGAACACCACACCATACATTTAAAAAAATGAATCTGATTGCTTCTTTTCTGAGAAGATTTTTCTGCAAATGCAGAAGCCTTGAAAACAAACAGAAAATTCCAAGTCACCATTCCTGTTCAATCAGTAAATGGAAATTATTACCCATGGCTATCATTTTCCTGGAATATAGAAGAAATACTGTATAATTCCTACTAATGTTTATTCTTGCCTCTATGGGAGCCAAATAAGTAGTTAGAACAACTTTCTGAAGGCCTGACACATATGCTTTAATAGTGGAAGGTAATGAAATAAAAATTCTGATATGCTCAGGCCACTGAGAGACAATTCTAATGGAGCACAGATAGAACCAACTTAATGACACATAATCAGTCAATTAGCTGTGCTCCTACAATAGCTGTTAACTGTAATAATTTTTGATTGGATCATTTCAAAATTGATAAATACAAAATAATACAGACAAACTAGGTATTACAGTAAGAAAAAAGCTCTTATGATCAATATATAATAAACACAGGAGGGTTTACACAGTAAGATGTCAGGTCTATAACATTGCTGTGATAGGAAATTTTAAATGTGATATAAGCTGCTGTACAGAGTCCTATGGAGTTACAAAATTGCACTCATTTTAGCAATTATAAGGTATTAGTGGGTATTTTCAACTTTCCTTTCTACTTGAAGTCAGCAGCATAGAAAGAGTTAGCAGAAACAATTCTTCTAAATGAATGCAAAACTATTTTAATTTGCAAAACTTCTCTCCACACTCAAAGTTTCTTCTAAAAATTGTAGACTGCAATTTTTGATATAGTCTGACTTTTATAATAACTTATGGTGGGATTTGATTTCAGAGTATGAATAGTACAAGCTCTTTTTAACCAAGTACATCCTAATGTTTAACAAAATATGTGTTATATGGTTAAAACCTGAAAGAGACAGAATTCCTCTGTATTCTATGTATAAAGCCTCTTGTAATTTTCAAAGATTATCATTTATTTCCTGCCTAATTTCTTCTGAAGACACATTGTCCACAATGCACCATTGTTTATATTAATATTTGTTTCTGCTAACTTATCTGTAAGTTTAATAAGTAAAAGGATTTGACCTTATTTAACTTTAGGTATGATGCCATACTAAATTGGCTACCAGAGATTGTCAAATTAATTACACAGTCTGGTAAAGCAGCAGAAACAGATTTAGTCTCAGGAGAACTGCTTAATGCTTTAGTCTAGTTGAATTTTATTACTATAGTCTAGACTCAAGCCAGAAAACATACTTTCTGAACACATAAAATCTGTTGCATCTTTATCCTTTACATTTAATTAACTGAAAGCAAAACATGAATGGTTACAACAAATCAAAATAGTAATGTGTTTCTTTGGCTTCTATTAATTGAATGTACCTAGATCAGTGGTGTCAAACTCACAGCATCACAGCGGCACTACGTGACATATCTAGATTTTTCCCCCTTCACTAAACTGGGTGAGTGCATGGCCAGCATGTGATGCAGGTACTTGCATGGTTAGAAAACTTCTACAATTAAAATGAATACAAAAGAGTTTTGTTCTTCCACCCTTCTCTGATGATTTATCTACTACACTTTTACTTCTCTTTTTTTTAATCTGCAAAATTATCAGTTTGAAAAAAGTAGTTCTGTATCATTCATCTTCTACTGATGAAGAAAAACATTATGGCTCATGGGGCTAGACTTTACTATTACCAAAACCCATCAAAAATAATATTAAAAAATAATTTAAAAGGGGAAGAGAAAATGGTTTCACTCTGATGCTGACAAAGAAAAGAAAGACTAGGGGCGACATGATAGCAATGTTCCCCTATTTGAGGGTGCCACTAAGAAGAACTATAAAATGATATTCTAAAGCACCAGAAGGCAAGACAAGAAGCAATGGATGGAAATTAATCAAGGGAGAAGCAACCTAGAACTAAGGAGAAATTTTCTAACAGTGAAAACAATTAACCTGTGAAATGGCTGTAGGCTTTATAAAGAGACTGGGCAGCCTGCCTGAAATGGTATATGCTTGAGTAGAGACCTCCAAATTCCCTTCAAACTCTGTTATTCTGTTAGATAACATTCCTCACAAAGCGTGCTGTCACCTTCCAATGGTGGTGGCCCATTAAGTATACAATTTACTTAATTATTTTAATATACAGGTCAGTGGAAAAGAACATTGTATGTGAAAGGAATCCATTTTGATAATTTAATAAAAGAGACAAAACAATGTCATTCAAAGACCTCAGAATGCATGGATGTTACATACATACAGGTTCCTATGTACTTGTACTGAAAAAAAATGGGACACTCAAATTTTTACTATAGAAATTTGTACATCAAACAATTACTAGTGCTCAATTCACATAAAACAACAAATTGAATTACTTTTATCATATCACCCTTGTTAGTTTTGGAG
This sequence comes from Ophiophagus hannah, assembly GCA_000516915.1. NCBI lineage: Eukaryota > Metazoa > Chordata > Lepidosauria > Squamata > Elapidae > Ophiophagus > Ophiophagus hannah. The sequence continues at coordinate 13,365 of AZIM01006029.1, read as the reverse complement.
AAGAGTATGATTTTGTTGCAATTAAATTAATTTAATTTGCACTAAAAGAAAGATGATGGGTGTCCTAAATTCTGTATATTTATACATGCAGCATTTAATCTGAAATAATATATATAGTTGTTCTCAATATACATAACAGAATTGTTAAACCATTGGACATATGCCAGCCATTACCTCAGATATCATAATAATTAGAAGAGTCCAAAAAGACAATAACTGTGGAAAGATAAATATAAAAACCAGTGGTGTTATGCTACCGGTTTGGATAGGTTCAGCCAAACTGGTTAATAAAAAAGCCTCTGACGATCAGCTGAGATGATGGGAAAAAATGACAATCAGCTGAAAGGAGAAAGAAGAGAAAAGAGCAAGATCGGCCCTCCCACCTGCCCCTGTGCTTTTCTCTTCTTTATCCTTTCAGCTGATTGGTGCTGCAGGTCTCTGCTGGTATGAGGAAAGCTGCGTGCCAGCGTTAGGCAAAGCACGCCCACCAAGCCACACCCACCAAACTGGTGGTAAAACAATTTGAATCCCACCACTGATCAAAACATTATTACTGATATGGTATAGCCCTTTAAAATTATCAGTGCAGTGATCAATTCATGTGCACAGAAAAGGAGGCTATATCATTAAATAATGATTAGCAAAATAGAATTGGATTACAAGAATAAGCTAAATTCATGAAATAAATCTTTGTGAACTTCTTGACCTTTTCTTAGATATGTGTCAACTTCATAGTCATATATTAGCCTTCGCATATGGAGATGCTTAGTGAAGAATGAAACAGCAAGGAATAATTTTATGTATTTGACCCACCCTCAATGCAGTCCAGGTGCCATGAAAAGAAGCTAACATTTTCTTTGTGTCTCAGTACATTAAATGCTATGGTACAATGAGCCAGTTAGCTAGCTTTTTGCCTTTGTATATTGTGCTTAAACTATACCGACAACCTTTCACAGGCATGCCTGTTAAAATTGATGCTGCCAAGTAAACAATTTTTTAGCCATTTTTAATGTAAATTTCAACCAATTATGAACAAGAAACTATATACAAGCCTCCTGAAAATTGTTCCAGTGCTCGATCTCAATTTATGTATCTTTATCAACAAGTATAAACTACACTTTCAGATCTATTGTTTAGAGAAGCAACTTTTTGCTGTTCAATTTATTTGGAAATAAATTTGAAAATCAAAACAAAACTTTATTGTAAAATAGTTATATTCTTGCATAATGTACTGGGGATTCAGAATTAGCAATTATTACCTAGGCGTGTCAAGTAGTTCTTTCATATATTTCATGAAGGTTTGTAAAGTAGGCACTGTAATTTATAAATAATAGTAATTAATAATCTTTCTGATTTTTTCAATTTTGTGAACCTATTGTTTTTAATCCTAAAATCCTTATTATAAAATAGTGTCAACCAGAAAATTTACTACTGTAATATCTACAGGTGAAACTCAAAAAGTTAGAATATTGTGCAAAAGTTCATTTATTTCAGTAATGCAACTTAAAAGGTAAAACTAATATATGAGATAGACTCATTTCATGCAAAGCAAGATAGTTCAAGCCGTGATTTG
>AZIM01006026.1:21817-34201 GCA_000516915.1 Ophiophagus hannah | reverse complement strand
CTGGCTTTGGATATTTATCTGCAATTAGTTTTTTGTTCTTGGCAGCCTTTCACAACCTTGAAAGGGCTTGCTCTTATCTGGGACAATTAGTTTTGAATGACTCTTGGCTGTGAATGCACAGAATTCACAGCGCTGCATTAAAAAGGTTTGCTTTTATACATACTTTGTGTTTGTTTGATTTGAACAAGGCTTGGGTCAGAACAGTCCATGAGATGCTTCTAGTTATGGTGCAGCCATTTTCCTACTGAAGCATCAACCCCCCCCAAAAGGGCCACTAGAGTCTGGATTCCTCTACCTTCTTTCTATGGGTACCCAGGCTCTTCCCCATTACACAGTCATTCACTGGTATCTTAATATCCATCATTCTGAATGTCAGTCTGCTCTGATTTCTTGCCAGGTACCTCCACTCACCCTCAGGGCATCTCCATTGTCCACTGGGGGGTCTGGTACCCCTCTGGTCACTGGTTTGTCCAGTCGTCAGGGTCAACTCACCTCCACAGTCTGCTGGTATATCTGGTGCCCCCTCTGGTCACTGGCTTACCCTGGCTCACCTCTGCCATCTCTTTTCCCTTTTCAGGATTTGAGCCCACTGTCTCCTCAAACAAAAACCCCTTCTTTTCTTTCCCTGCCTCTTCTTCCCTCAGTGAAAGCTCCAGGGCTATTCTAACTAAAAATTCTAGCTCCTCAATTTCTGACCTTGTCTGAGATAAATGCCCCCCCACCCCCAGGGCTGTCTTAACGCATGGGCCTGACAGGCACTTGCCCGCAGGCTCCATGAGCGTAGGGGCCCCATACTAATCTGTGTATATGTTAATCCTTCAATGCACCTTGTATCATATAAATACAACAATGTATTTATTACATTTTACTGCATTTTTTATTAATATTAACATGCAAATATATGTTTAATTTTATCAACCATTTACATTTTTATTCCTGTGGGTAGTTGTTGTAGGAGTCCCAGTACATTGCTTTGCCTGGGGCCCATAATGCTGTTAAGATGGCCCTGTCCCCCCCCCACACTTTTCAAGATTCCAGCCCACTCCCTCCTCAAAAATCTTCTCACCACAAACTTGACAGAACCCCTCTTCTTTCCTTTCCCGACCTCTTCCTCCCTCAGCTAAAGAAAGTTCCAGGGCTGTAGGCCTCCCCCTGCTACACTACTTTCATTGAAGGAAGCAGAAGACACCTCAATACCTCTTTGGGGGGGGTGATATACTGTATATAGGTAGTCCTTGACTTACAACCACAATTGAGCCTCAAATTTATGTTGCTAAGTGAAATGTTTGTTAAGTGAGTTTTGCCCCATTTTATAATTTTTCTTGACACTTTGTTAAGTGCATCAATGAAATTGTTAAGTTAGTAACATGGTTGCCCATTGGCCTTGCTGGTCAGAAGGTCACAGAAGGGGATCATATGATCCCAGGGCACTACAACCGTCATAAATATGAGCCAGTTGTCAAACATCCGAATGTAAATCATGTGACCACGAGGATGCTGCAATTGTTATGACTGTGAAAAATGTTCATAAGTCACTTTTTTCTGGTGCTGTTGTAACTTTAAATGGTCACCAAATGAACTGTTTTAAGTCAAGAACTACCTGTAAAGGTTTGTCAGTTTGTCTGTGTTACATTTGTATGAAAATTTCCAAGAGACCAAGAGAAGATCAGAAGACACCAAGAGAAGATCAGAAAAGTGAAGAAATGGACTCCCCTCCCCACCAAGAAAAATGTAAGCAAATGTAATTTTCAGGAAGTGTAATTACATTTCTAACTGAAAGGTATGCTTCCTTACAACATTTGACCTTTCTAATAGGCTAAGCAGGATATGTAATGGATGCTTTAATGGCCTTAGAAGAATGAGCAAAGCTGACCTTTAAATAGGGATCACATTTAGTGATTGCAATAGGAATGCATTTGACACTGGAAAATTTTAAATGGTGATCTAGGCTATTTCCCTGCCCCTCTAATTTTCATCTTATTAAAAATTTGTGATAGAAAGTTGGGCTCACAAAGATGCACATGCTAATTGCATGTGAGCAGGCACAAAGAGCAATCTATGACACAACTTCTTCCATCTTCCAATGTTTTCTTCATCTTATTTTAAAATAAAAATAAAGAATTTCCAAAAGAGATCGTATTTGTCAGTTGCACCAAAATAATTAAGGTAATTGTAATAGCATAACATCCCAGACTTAACAATTATCGATAACAGAGACAAAATTCTGGATAGTGGACATGGCAATACCTGGGGACAGCAGAACAGAAGTGGAAGAACTGGAGAAGATAACAAAATCACTAAGACCTGCCAATAGAAATTGAACAACTCTGGCAAAAGCAAGCAAAGATAGTACCAATAGTAATAGGTGCCTTGGGTTTAATCCCACAGCACCCTTAGCACCATTTGAACACCATCAGCATTGACAAATTCACCNNCAGTCAATTGCAAAAGGCAGCTTTACTTAGAACAGCCTCCATCCTGTGACAATATCATTAACACCATCAAACATAAAATCTGTTTATCCCAGGTCCTTGGGAAAGACTCAATAGATGGATAAAAATGCCAAATCCAGTCTGAAAATCGGGCTGATTGCATGACAAACAATAATTACATAATAATTAATGATAGGCTTCAAGTTTAAAGTTCCTTCATCTCCCATTTCCCACTTGCCAATTATTTTTAAAACCCTCATTGAAATTAGAATCAACAACTCAAAATGATAGAAAAACCTACAGAGAAATGCAGACATAGATTGTTTATTTCTTACTCAGTTTTCCATATCCTGTATGTGTATGTTTCATAAAGCTCATCATAGATATTACAATAGTAGGATGCAAAATGGGATTTGTCACTTCAGAGGAAATTCTGCTTGGGGGCCATTGGTGCCACTGGAGAGGTGGGCATCAATAATATGATGGTTCAGTTACAGGTTAACTTCCTTAGTCCTTAGTGAAATCAAATATTGAATAGAGAGGTCATGCTCTATGAGATTTTATTTTATATTATTTTTTCCAAGCTGAAATGGAATTATCCAGGAGAATTAGAGTGGCCAAACAGCCATCTGTGAAAATCAATTTTGCCCAGAATCAAAGACAGACATAAGAATGCCAGTAGAAACAAGGATTGATTCCAAATATACAAACAGTTTAAGTGTATTCCAAGGTTAAAACAAAAACCTTACTTATTTTTATTTTTACAGAGATGACTCTGGGAGCAGATTACTAATAACTAAGCTATTTAACCAAATTACTTAATTCTTAAAATGTTCATACCCAGCTACATATCTTCACTGCCTGCAAAATCAGATCTGAAAACCCTTTGGGCCCAGTCAATCAAACATATTTCATTTGTTCTCTTCAATTCATAAAATATTGCATTTATTCTTATTCCTAGCTATTTAACACTGATTTATTCAATACTGTTTAATTTAGTTTCCAACATAAAATATGGCTGGCAAGCCTTTAGATGAAGATCAAAGTCCAGTGGTTGGTGATTCATGACAAGTTTCTTCAATATGGAAAATAATGCACCATTTTAACTAATTTATCATAATAGGAGTTTGAATAAAAGCATTGTCAAAATTTGCATGTGTTCTTCAAACTCTAATCTCTACTTCCTTAATTGCTATGGTAGCAGTTAATGTCAGTGTTTGTCATTTTCTGGATCTTTAATTAAACAAACCTAAAAAGAGACTTTTTATAAGAACCAATGAGCAGCATATATTAAGTATAACTATATATCATGTTTAATGTAAGTAGTGAATTATCTGCATTAGTGTAATCCACTGAAAGACCAACCAAATCAACAGAATGCTGCAGAATCAACAAAATCAACAAAAGTGCAGAATGCTTTAAATTACACACAAGTATGTTCTCACACATCAAACCCAAATGAAAACAGCTAAAAGATAAGATTGCCATTGTTTCAAATTATCCTGGTAAGCATGTCATATGAACAGGTTTTAGAGGATGCCCACTGAGATAAACTGATTTAAGTAGCATGAATTTCACCACGCTGCTCAGAGTATGGATATAATCCAAAGTCTGCATTTTTAGATAAATTTTGGATATAAACTCAATTTGCAGAAGTAGATTACTTCAAAATAGGGAGGCAAATCCATCATTTCATGATGAGTCAACTAAGCTATTGAATAAAACTGATGTTGCAGTTTTACTTTGAGCCACACCGAGAATGTCATTACAAATAGTTTATGCTGAAATGCCAAACTTCAATTATGTTGTGTATTGTGTGATTGTTGTTGCTATTAAAGTTAATGCAGATTTTACTAACTTGGGTACATTTTTGCTGACCATGTAACTCACTCTTGTGATTTTACATCAATTTGTCACGCAGAAATATATTCAATTGCATGAAATTTGTATTTATCTCTTTGGGAATACCTTGTCAAGGTACAAAATTCCACAAGTATGTTTTCATTCTGTCAGTATAGTTTATTTTATTTGCTTACAAAATTACATCATCACAAAGCAGGTGACAAAGGAATTCAGAAGGGCCAGAAAAGCCAAGCATAACTGGATGAAAAATAAACACACAGTATTAAAATACTGGTCTGGGGCTGTGGCAAAGCAAGCTATTGGTGCTGTACCACATAAAATATCAGCATCTCAACATTAACTTTGTATTATACTTGGATAAGATTCTTGTTTGCAAAAGTGGGATTTAATTTCTAAGTCACTTTACAAATTACTTTTATTGTTCCTCACTATTAAACTTTAATATATAATTTTAAAAAGGTAAAGGTTTCCCATCCTCAGTCATGTCTGGCTCATCACCAGTTTCTAGCTGAGGGAACCATCATTGTCCACAGACATTTCTGTGGTCAGCAGGACTATACATCAAGATGCATGGAATGGTGTTACTTTCCCAACAGAGTGGTACCTATTTCTCTACTTGCATTTGCATGTTTTCATAAGTTGGTATACATAACTGTAATTATATGGCATTGTTTAAAGCTACTGGTAAACTTTACCTTCTGAAGTCATAGCCCTATAGTGAGGTTGTACCTATTAAGGGAGGACAAGGCAGCCATGGTTTGCTTCCATAAGGCATTTTGTTGATAGAGTCAACATAATTCACTTTGTTGAAGAACAGAGGTAATGCAAATTGGATGGAATGGTTATGGGAATGGCCTTGGGAGACAGGGAGAAGAGCTACTGAAGAGACAACCATCATAGTATCTCAAGGACCACAGTCACTAAGCAAGACATCATGTGACTGCAGTTGGTGATTTTACTGATCCTGCTTGATCCTGCTTTTTGGAAGTTGGCTGTGAAGCATGCAAATGGCCATTGCATGAGTGCAAGATGCTGTCGTGTTGTGTGAGACCAGTTGTAAAGTTACCTTTTCAGAATGTTCAGTCATAACTTTGAATGATCACTAAAGAGGGCAACTGTGATGCAAGGACTACCTGTGCTTTCTTTCGAAGCGTTTGGACTGCCTAATGGGTAATTTCAAAGGTTTACCCCCACACCATTTTGTCTGTCCAAATAATTGGCCTCCTTTGAGGGAATCCTTTCTCCCCTTGGTTCCTGTGAGTAACAGTTGCAAGTTGGTGCCTACTATGATGCTTATAGAATGTGAATGTCTGTCTCTGCCTGCTGTCAGGCTCTTCAGTTAAGTTGCCCAACAAAAACCAGAGGCAAAATGATATATTACTTTATTTGTCCTTGACCTAAAAGTCAAACAATGGGTGCCACAAAGACAGCTTTTTGTGAGATTTTTGAAGAACAACCACCAGTCAGAATGCCCACAACAAAGAGCTCAATCATCCAGAGCCACAGTAGGGCATTCCCTTATGTTCACAACATTGTTTTGTCCTTGCCTTCAATGAAACTTATAACCCTGGTAAAATGGTGCCAACAAAATATATGGGAATCTTGTTCTCATTCTGCCACTCTGTAATCTTTCAGCCTGTCTAGTATTTAAATCAGTTTGTAAGTATTTTGGCTTAAATAAATTCTATTCTTGAACAATGTGATACCCATGATCTTCTTTCTCTTTTTAAAGTCCTTTTGAAGTGAAGCAGTCTTGTGATAAGTACTGAAGAAGTGGATAGAGGTTGATTAAATTAGTGACTGCAAAGTACAGTAAAGAATGATTGGAGGGGGAAAATAAAGGCATGCAAATGAAAAATCAGAAATAGAGAGTGAAGGAAAATATCCCTCATCTTCATATTAATGGAATGAATCTTTGCCCAAATTTAATTTAACAGAGTTCTCCTGTTCCTCATGCTTCAAAAAAAAAAAAATCCCAAGCCAAGCAAAAGAAGGTCTTTTCTTTCAGGAAATATTAGCACTGCAACAGCACTGTGAACAATTTTCACATCTTATGATATGCTATTTTTAGAACTGCAGAAACATAACAAGAGAAGGAGAAGGAAAAGGTGAATCTGCCCTAGACATCTTCAACCCTTTTTCTCATTTACTAAGAATATACCTCTTTCCAACACTCACCTGGCCAATCTGAATCAAGTGAATAAAATAAGAAGTTTGAAACTGGAAAAAAGGAATGGAAGGGAAGGAAATGAAAAATAAGTTAGAAGAAGATTCTACCTAAGAAGAGATGCATAATATAGGAATAGTAAAGCAGATACTAAGAACAACAAAGCCTTCTGCCAATGAGAGTTCATTCCTGTTCTAAGAAATAATTAAAACTCATAGTTTCAAAATAAATCCTCTTTGGGCTAAATCTTATCAAAGAACTGTAGAGATAGGAAGACTCAGAAGGATCATCCAACCCAATTCTTTGCACTATCCAGAAAAAAATAATACAAACTATCCTCCAAAAATAGTTGTTCTGAACTTCTTAAAAAGTTCCAGTGGAATAATCTCTCAGAAAGTTTTTCTTTATATTTAAACAAAATCTAAGTAGCTGCAACTTAGATGCAACCATTGCTATTGGTCCCAGTTCCTCTAGTGAAATTAAAACAACCATATGGTTTTATTATCTCACAAATAACTTTATTCATCTAGCCAGCTTAAGATAAATGAGTTTTGCTTTTTGTACAGGGCAGGGTGACTGTGTAGGTCACAGATTAGATCTAGAGGGGATTTGATTTGATCTTTAGATTGACCTGGATGCTTCGTAAAATGATTCAGATATTTCTAGGCATACCTGCAAACATTGCTTTTCCTAAATCACTCTGGAAATCCAAAGGGAATAATCCAGATTCAGCAATTCTATTCAAATAATCTAATGGAATGTTATTGGCATTCTAAATAAATTTGATTCATTGAATTAGGTCTACAATATAAATAATATTTATAGGATTTGTCTGGATATTATTCCCTGTATAATGCCAGTTCATCTAAAAGGGGAAAGGATATTCCTTGAAAGCAAAACATCTATCTTAAAAACTAGGCATCATTTAAAAATATTGTCAATAATTCATGAATGAATAAAATAACATTGCAATACTACTAGCAGTTATTACATCCTGGTTTGGCTATAAAAAGAAAAAGTTTATTTCACTGTGAATTGGTGAGCTTCTGAAGTTAAAGAAGAGTAGGAAAATGAGAAGACGGTCATCTTCCATGTGTTTTGCCTATTGAGACTTTTAAAAGTAGTTCTTAGCCTTGTCAATTTCTGTTCACTCCCCTTTTAAATCTTCATAATTCTTCATGAATACTTCCATATTTGACATTTATAGCATCACCCTGAAACTACTATGCCAATACATAGCTCATCTTCATTAATGATATACTGGACAAAGCTGGCAGGATCAACCTATAAATTATGAGCATAGAAAAGCTCAATGAATTAAATAGTAATGAAGGATTTGGCACTACCCAAGTTTAGAGCTTAAAGGAGGTTGATAATCAGGGTGGATAACACCAATTAGTTAACGTCTCAAAACTTCCCTTTCAAATTGCATTATTTAGCTAACATTATTTAGTGTTAAGCAAAGATTGACTATTCAGTGATATAAGGGCTGAGACTGCTATTGGAGGAACCAGGCTAAAGAGAACCATTATGTCAGCTGCTTCCCAAGGCCAGCCAGATACTGACCAATAATATTGATTAATTCAGAAAAATGAGAGGGGAAAAAAGAGTTCAATCCTGGAAGTGGGGCATAAGAGGATGGGAATACAAAATCCTGGTATGAAACCCAACTCATAATGTTCTAAGACATCTACACTGAGAAATTCAAACTTGCAAAAGCAAAAGCAAAGTGACATTGTGGGAAAAGTCAGCTTTCAGATGAATGGAACAGTTTAAGACAAAGGGAATTTGACTTTGCAACATCTAGCACATAGAAGTCTATTGTATGTTTTTATAAAAACATTCCCCTTGCAACTTCTGAATATCAAGATGGAAATGTTTCTTCTAACTAAGACCATTGCTCTCTCAAACAGAAGGGCAGGAAGTAAACTGACAACTATTACGTTGGATTAATACACAGTATGTGTTGTATATTTTTTAAGTCTCAATATAGTTTTAGTTGCTTTTTGTTTTAATTCAATTATCTGTTGTTTATTCACCACTCAGAGTTTATTGGATAAATGCATTAAAGTATTAAACTGAGTTCATAAATACATTGATTAAAACTTTAAGTGTGTTTAGTTAGCTCAAAAGGAATGGGTATACCTACTGTAAGGTATATTGGTATCAGCCATGAAAGAGTTTTAGAGCTGAAACAGCATTTTGTTATTGTGACATGTGAGAACATTGTTCAATAATGTGGTAAAAAGTTTCAAGGACCAGCCTCATTCTTTTAAAGAAAAAAATGTGGGTGGAACAGCCACATGGATTAGTTGATTGAGAAAATAGTCTCTAACATCAAACAGAAGCAATGAAAAGCTACTGAAGTGGAAAATGATATATTTCCTAGTCAAGAGAGTCCTGTCAACAATCTGGTCATTAAACAAAGCCTATCCAAATCCTAAACAACAGGGTGGGTAGCATAGAAGTGGTATAACACTTGATTTGTAGCACTGTCAACTATTGCACACATATTCATACCCTGAATTACAAAATTACAAAATGTCAGATCAGTTCCTGAAATTGGAGCTGTCCAATGTGCTGAAGCAGTACTTAGTTCCACAAAGTAAGATTCATCTAAAAACATATTTGTTCTTCCCCAGCATGCCATATTTTTCATTATTTAGCCTGGGCAAACTGATTATGTTTGCAGTCTAAAATATTGACTCAACACAGATGTGTATCACCCACTGTGCAATTTCAAAAGTCTGGTTTTTCAAATAATGAGACGTTCTGAGAAATTCCATGTTGTGAAATTTCTTTTCAGAAATAATTGACTGTCACTTTAAATGTTGGACTTCTGTAAACAGTAAAGAAAAATTCATGGACACATAAAATCATGTGCACACATGCACACATAATAATGTGTTTCTTTGAAATCAATGACTTTAAAATACTGTTGACCCCTACCTGCTCCAGCTGACAAGAAAAACTGACTATACTTTCAAGGCATGCAATTCTCGCAACAGTCAATTATATATTTGCTACACAATTAAACTATACACTGGATTTGAAAATCTTATTTATAGAACCTATTCAGCAAAAACTAGTATACCAAAATGCAATCTGGAAACAGAACATTGTTACTGTATATAATATTGTGCTTGATTGTGTTATCCATTTGTGGTATGGAAGGCTATGAAAAGCTCTACAGGACAATAAAAAAACCAAACAAAGCATTTCTACCCAATGTCACTCACTACAAGCAGCAGTTGGCAAAAGATACAATCAGTCTGGTAATCAGACTTTAGATAATGCCATTTGTACTATCTACAAGCAGCTGAACAAACACAGAATAAAATTAGATACTCCTTTCCCTTTCAGGTTATATATAGAAGTCCATATTGAGTAAATTGTGTATCCAACGGGGATCCATTATGGTTATGAGAAGTGTACAATACAAAGTCTTCCATGGAAGCAGTCAATCTATATCAGCAGTTGGATCACATTTGGCCTGATGATATCATGTTGATTCACATGTACAAATTCCCCTTGTACTACCTACAATAATTCCCAGAATAATTTAATTAATTTTGAAAGCAATTCCCTCAATGGCTCCTGGCTGTTCTTGCAATGGCTTTTCCTCCTGGGCTAATATAGGGAAGGTGGTGATTTTGCTGAGATGTTTCTTTGTTCCATTCACAATCAAAATCTGCCCTAAAAGTTATTTAGCCCTAGAAAACATTTTTCCATTTGCCTGTCTAATTCTGAAAGTGTTTTCAAATTTCATTAGAATATTTCTACAAATTTCCCTGCAATTTAATTTTGCTAATGAATAGAGATTTTTTTCCCTCCCAAGGAATTGTTCTTTCTGTCACTCTGCTCACAGACAACACACACCTGTTCATATGAAAAAAATAAAGGAGCAATTTAACTATGCATGGGTGGGACTATCAAAATCCTGGATAATCAACGTATCAATCAATACATGACATTGGAAGTAGAGTTCAGTCATGAAAGACCAAAAGATTGCATATAGCAGTAACAATAGCACTTCATAGTGCTTTACAGCCTTCTCTATGCAGTTTGGAGTTTCAGATAGATGGAAGGCTGAATCAACCTTGAGACAGTCATGTACTGAACTCCTGGCAGTGAGCAGAGTCAGCTTGCAATATTGAATTCTAACCATTGTGCTGCCACAGCTCATATAATGTATGAATCAATATTCAAGTCAAAAATACTTTGTCCACTCAAATAAGTGCACATCTAGATCCAGTTCCTGTTCAGAGCTTATTCTTCAGTGAAATATGCATGTGCAGTAATATATGCACAACGCATGCATATACAAAATGCATTATGCTAAGGAAATCTGTTTCTCTCTGCATAGGAAACTACATAGCATCCCACAGTAAAACCTCTATCCAACTAATGAACATTTACACAATGGAAAAGGGGACTATAACAGCAGCTATTTATGCAACAATCAAACTAATGCACATGCAATTGTGCAAATTCTTATAAACCAGATAACATGTACAATTTCCCTATAATCAAAGTAGATTTTTAATTGCTGCAAAAGGAGACCATTGTATACCCGGATGAAGGTATAATTTGGAATTCCTTCGATTTTTAAGATTTATTTAAAGTTAAGCAGATAATTAAACACCTGGGCACAACTGGCATTTTAGAAATCTCTATCAAATTTTTGGACTAAAAAACATATCACTGGATGATTCCTTTAAATTTCTCCAGTCAAATACAAATACTCTTCAACAATTTCCTAAGAGCAACCATCTTCCATACCTGTGATATTAGCACCAGAATTTTTAAAAAATTGAGTGAAAGGACTACCTCCCTTTGCAATTTTACAGGATCACAGGGGAATTTTGATTGTGAAATAAAAGAGAACATATTCACATACATCCTTGGGCATCTTAAAACTATATTAAGATATTATGTTCTTGAGAATGTTCCCTTTTAAACATATTTTACTTTATTAAATTGAATTAGAAATGGCCAATAACGGATGGATGCAATGTTATAATATTAATAGATAAACATTGGTAGATAAACATTACCCAAATTTATAACCTAGGCAGAAAAATCTGAACAAAAAACAAACAAACACAATTTTATAAATCATTATTCAAGAATAGTCATACTTTTGGGTTAGCTTTAGGTCTTGTTCACCTGAATTGCAAAAGCAAAACAAATACTATGCTATGCAGGGAAAGACTCATTCTTGCTCAAAATTACATTTAAAATATAGCATGTGGCTTATGAATTCTTTCCTGAAGACATTTTACCCTATTGAAAACTGATTGATTTTTTTTATGTAACTGAAGGCCATAAACAATTAAAGTTTATAAGAGGAGGTAATAAAAAAAGCTACTTTTCCTCTTCTGTATTTGCATTTATGATGGTGAATCAACCAAAATTGCTTTCATTTTGGAATGTTTTTTCAGCAGTTTGCTCAAATTGATTGACAACATCTGCTATGATCAATCTATCTTCCATCTAGCATACCATCATAATGTTTATTATAGGCAGTCATTTCAAATACAGTAAATCTTCAGGAAAATATTTTGCAAAGGTACTGTTGCAAAAGCTACATATCCACTTCTCTAGGGCAATATTTGAAATACCTCAAAATTTAATTAATTTGCATGCAAGTACCACAGTCTTGTTTCTTTCTGGGAAAGGAAATTCATTTTAGATGAGATTTGAGGCTCATCTTATCATCCACACCTAAATACGACCATTATTTCAGATTTATGTAAAACATACTTTTGCAACCAAGGCTCATCATGGATGACAAGCACCAAACCCCAAATAGCAAAAGCCATAGCACTTAGACTTATATACCACTTCACATGTTTTATAGCTCTCTTTAAGCAGTTTACAGAGTCAGCATCTTGCTCCCAACAATCTGGGTCCTCATTT
>AZIM01006023.1:19181-35381 GCA_000516915.1 Ophiophagus hannah | reverse complement strand
CAACCGGAGCTCCAAGGGAAGCTGATTCCACAAGGCAGGTGCCGCTACAGAATAGGCCCTTCCCNCCAGCCGACACTGTCGGGTGGACAGCACCCCTAGGAGGCCCCATCTGTGTGCACGCACAGGGAGATCGGCATTCAATGTCAGCAGGAGGCGCTCCCGCAAATAGCCTGGACCCAAGCCATGTAGGACTTTGAATGTTAAAAGTAATACCTTGAATCTTCAAGTTTCCCCAATCTATGTTTCTAGTAAAAAGAAAAGTACAAATATACCTTCCCATGTGGTATCCCCCTTATACTATCCCTAACCCTTATCTCTAAATCTCTCGGCCTTATTATTTCTATTTTAGCCAGCTTTCCCTTTTCTAGGTTTCTCTGGTCTTTCTTCTTTTTAACTTCTAATATTATTTTTATTTCCCTCTGCCTGTCAGCCATGATTCCCCCTGCCCTTCTCTGTTCTCTTTTTTAGGGTTTCTTCTTGTAGAATTCCTTCTTCTGCTTAATCTTGGGAGCGTTTTCTCTTTTATTTGTTGCCTCTGTCATCAATATCTCTGTTTTAGGTCCTTTTATATCTTTTGGCAATGGCCCTTGTTTTCCATATTCATCTGGGCTGCTTTCCTTCTCCTTTAGCTCCTCCTCTCTGGACTTTCTTTGTTCTTCTATGGGCTGCAACACCATTACTTTGCCAGAACTTTATCCAGTAGTCTCATTCTTTCTTTTAACATTTCTCTCACAGTTTGCAGTTCCGACTTGAATTCTTTGCTTATTTCTTCCATTTTTTTAATCTGTTGAGTTAATCTTTATTTTATTAAAAATCAAGTTTTTCTGTTATGGTCCTTCCCACAAGTCTCCATTTATCTCACTCTTTCTTCTATTTTTTTGTCACAGTCAACATCAAATANAAATATTACATTCATTTATACTTTGCTGCAGTCCCCACTTTTTTAAGGCTACCAGGGTTCTTGTTATGCTAGTAATCTTTTATTCCATTTCTTTTCTCTTTCATATATTTATACGACCAGTAATTTTCCATAAAGACATAGAAGAGGAAATATCTTTAACCATTAGGTGGCGCTCTATATCACTTCCACTTTTCAAAGTTTTTTTTAAAATTCTGTTTTCCATAGTATTAATATTAAATTTTGTCCATTCCTGATAAGTCCAGCATTTTATCCAATGCCTAATTAGTGCCCAATTCTGTATAATATTCCAAATTTAGTCTCTGGTTTCATATAGTCCTTTTATTTCTGGTTTTTTATTTACCTTATATTTTCCTCTTATTTTCCATTCACTGCTACCACTCTTCCAAATGAGGGCTTTCTTTCTGCTTTTTGGGGTTGTCAAAAAGAATGTTCAAGTCTGGAGGGGGTGGAGCTGATGTCATGACGGTACAATGTGCGATCTTGGGGCTCCAGGACCGCTGTCGATATCTCTGCAGCTGGACGGTCTATCTGGACCCAAATCATCCCGTAGAGACGGTGTGTTCTGACCCAACCCTGTTACCAGCAAGAAAATCTCAAACAAATGCAGCAACTCAAACCTTCACAGCTTTAACCTACAAACAAACTTCTCTGTAGGTAAAAGATGGCTTGCAGCCAATTAGTCCAACCAGAAAAGCCTTGACAGAATTCTTCAGATAAGCCGGAGTCTCTACATGCAATGCTGGGTCCTTAGAGCTTCTTTGCTTTCTGCAAAGAACGCTTTTTCAGACCTGGCTTTTATCTTCTTGCAGCCTTACTCCCGAGTTGCCTGTGCTGCTGTAATTGTTCTTTCCTCCAAGNCAAGTAATCCTTCGTGCACATGCACTTGGCACAGGCTCCTCAGGAACCTCCTTGTCACTGCTGCCAGCTCCCACAATCTCTGAAGGCAGCAGTTCACTCCCTGATGGTCCTGGCCCCTCATCAGAGTCATTGCTCTCCTCAGCCATCTGCACCTGCTGCCAGCTAACCACAACACGGTGGTAGAGGAGGGCGCATCCCAGGGACACTGCAAAGTCCCTGGTTGATCCAGGAGAAGCTCTCTCTTCTGGCGAAGTGGCCATTGAAGCTGCTGGAAGTTGGGATAGCTCTGCAATGGAAGAAAGCGGGAAAGAATGTGTGTCGGGTTGGTGAGATATTTTTAAATATTATTTTTGGGAAGAGAACACCCTAAGGGGGTAAAGGAAAAGCTGAAAAGTGAAGACAGAAAAGGATAGGTGGCAAAAATAAGCTTGAAGTCAAACTAAGTGTTTTTGATATGCTGGATTCTGTTAGAGACGCCAAAAGATTTTAATTATAAACTGGACTGGTCTTTCTTTTTTATTGCTAAGTAACAATTTTTTTTAAAGGGAGAATATATTTTTTTCACCTTGTTGGGTAGTTCTATTTGGTATTATTTTAAAAAAGGACTTTTAAACTTTTGTTGTTGTTGTTTGTCCTGGCCATAAAGAAAGAGATGAAAGTAGAGTATAATATGTAACACTGCCACCCAGAGGCTTGAATACATTGTTTCTTTTTACTGTGTTTTTCATTTTTGAGAATAAAGGAACTTGGAACTTTATTTCAAGGATTTTCCAGCCTGTCTGTTTATGTGCTTTAACAAGATAGTGGGATGAGCATGGAAGAATGTTTTTGCAGGTGCTCTTCTGGTAAACTATCTGTGGCTGGAGTCTGGAGTTGAAAGAAAAGAGATTATAGTGACCTTGAAAGAGCTCTACAGAAATTTGTCTGAATTTTGACAAGAGAGCCTTGGATATTGTACTGTGGCAGTGTTTTACTTTGTGACAAAGTTTTTCTTCTTCTCTGCTTTCCCCCCCTTTTTGCTTTTAGTTGGCATCTGTGCCTGCTTAGCTTTTTCAATGGGAATTTTTTCCCCACATGATTAGGTGTTTTACTTTGTATTGAAGCAGATTTTTTTATTTTTCTTTTGCCTTTTAATGGAATCTCCCTTATTTTAAATTGGAACTTTTTGATAATTGTCAGTATTAGTGCTTCCTTTTCTGGTCTTTTGTGTCTCCTGAATGTGAATGTGAATTTTCTTTTTTAGCGTGTATCTTTTTTTTTCTTTTTCCCAAACTGGGAAACATCATTTTCACTTACTTTTTTTCTTCTTTTTCTTTTTGGAGATTGTTTAATTTTTTGCTGGGTGTATTCCTCCCTATTTAATTGGATTAAGGTATAGAAGAACCTGAAGTTTTTATTGTTGTTTGTGACCTGTCAATCTCTCTTCCTATTTCATTGGATTAATGTATAGAAGAGCCTGAAGAATTTTACTGTTGTTCCTGATTTGTTAACCTCTTTTCTAAGTGGATTAAGATATAGAAGAACCTGAAGATTTTTTAATTGTTGCTTGTGACCTGTTAGACTATTGAATAGATTTGCAATTGACTGGAAATGAGTAAGAAGATAACTACTACAGGCTCTTCAATACCAACTTCTTCCTCCTCACCACTTGGAGGACAGCGATCAATACAGATGATGTNCGGTCTTCTACCAACTTCTTCCTCTTCACCACTTGGAGGACAGCGATCAATACAGATGATGTTACAGCAGGAGAAAGAAAGAGAGAAGGATAAAGAGGTTACATTACAGATGATTATGCAAGGAATTCAAAAAATAGAACAGAGAACAGAGCAAATTGAACAAAGAACAGAAAAAACAGATATGAAAAGATTGAGAATATTCAACAAATGATGATGAAGTATGAGGATAGATTCCAAAAAATTGAAGAAATGGATGAATAAAGAGATAAGAAAATTGATGATATTGACAGTAGATTGAGTGTGGTTGAACAGGATAAAAGTGGTATGCTGGGCTGAGAGATTGACAGAGCAGAATTTTACCTTAGATTCCAAAATATAGAAGAAAAGGGAGAAAACCTGGCAGAAATAATGATAGATATATTGNCTAAAGAGAAAATGATGGATGGAATAGATGTGGTATTCTGAGTTTTCACAAGATATGCAATGAGAAATAAATTACCTAGAGAAGTCCATGTAAGATTCATGAAGAAAGCAATTAAAACTCAAATATTACAGAGTGCAAGAGAGAAAACATTGAAATATAAAGACAAGGAGATTGTGGTGCTGAAACAAGTACCGAGAAGAGTGAGAGAGATGAGAAGAGAGTATCAATTTTTGACAAAAATGTTAATTAAGAAAGGTGTGAATTATAGATGGTTGATACCTGAAGGTCTTATTTTTACTTGGCAAGAACAAAGACATAGAATAGAGTCAACTGAAAAAGCGGAATTATTTTATGCAGAATACTTTAGAGGGAAAGAAGAAGAGATAAGATGAGAAGAGGCAATAATTAGAATTCAAGAGGAATGCTTAGAAGTAAGAAATAAAGAAAAAGGTGCTATAGGAGGCAGAGTGGAACCCAAAGAAGCAAGAGAACAGAGATCCACTAGAGCAGTAAATCCTTCATATACAGTATAAACAATGGAAGAGAAAAAATTGATTACAATTAACATAAATGGACTTAATTCAGCTATTAAAAGAAAGAAAATATTCCATAAATTAGAGAAACTAAAATTAGACATAATCTGCCTACAAGAAGTACACATCAAAAAGCAACATGAACAAATATTGATACCACCAAAACTTGGGAAAATATATACATTGTTGACACAGCACAAGAAAAGGGGAGTGGTTTTATATATCAGAGATACTATTACAGCTGAACAAATTTTTACAGATTAGGATGGAAGAATTTTGATGGTGGAACTGATTGATAATAATGTTAAAATACTTTTAATAGCAATATATGCTCCCAATGGAAGTCAGGAAGAATTCTATAGAAATTGGATTATGATAATATATGCATTATGGGAGACTTCAGTGGAATAGTGGATGCAAAATTAGATTATAAATCACAGAAAATAACTATGCAAAGTAGAAAGATTCTCCCAAAATCCTTTTTTAAAATGGTAGAGGAATTAAATTTAAAAGATGCTTGGAGAGAAAGAAATGTAAAAAATAGACAATACACCTTTTACTCAAATAGACACTCATCTTGGTCAAGAGTAGATATGATATGGATGTCAACAGAATTAATCTTTTAATATGCAAGAAACTGACATTGAAACAAGTACTTGGGCAGAGCATAATCCAATAAAGATCAAATGGAAAGGACAAAGGAAAAGATTTAGATGGACTTTAAATAATACAATATTAAAAGAAAAAGACTTTACACAAAAAATGGAGAAAGAATTGGTGTTTTTCTTCAAAGAAAATAGAACAGAGGACACCTCTATACAAAGTCTTTGGGACACAATGAAAGCTTATGTTAGAGGATTGATAATAGATTACACAAGAAAAAGAAACATAAAGAAAAGACAAATGTTGCAGGCATTAGAGAAAGACCATAGGAGACTTGAGAAGGAGTTACAGAAATATCCACAAAAAAGGAGATTAAAATTCAAATGGATACAGTCAAACATAAAATGGGGTTAATGGAAAAAGAAGAATTAGCACAGAAAATTAGAAGTGCTAAACAGAACTATTTTGAAGACGCAAATAAACCAGGTAGATGGTTAGCATATAAATTAAAAAAAGAGCAATTCGAAAAAGATCTGATAGATGATCAAGGAAAGATCTGCCATGGAAATGAAGAGAAGAAAAAAATCATACGGGACTATTATGGAAAATTATATGATCAAGAGAATGTTGAGGAGGAAAATATTAAACAATACCTGCAAAAGGTGAAGTTACCCCAGATATCTAAGGACATTGAAATGATGTTAGAAGGGAATATAACAATGATGGAATAAACTGAGGTGTTAAAAAAACAAAATAACAGAAAGGCACCAGGCCGATGGACTACCAGCTGAATTCTACAAGACCTTACAGGAATCTTTAAGCCTCTCATTACTTGAAGTGATGAATGAAGTTATGTTAAAGATGAAAATACCTAATTCATGGAAAGAGGCTTATATTACTCTTGTACCAAAGGAGGACGCCAACCCACAAGAAATCAAGAATTACAGATCTATTTCTCTACTAAACTCAGACTACAAAATCTTTGCTTCAATAATGGCAGAAAGGCTTAAAAGATATTTGAATAATTTTATACATTCTGATCAAAATGGATTTCTGCCAAAGAGACAAATTAAAGATAACATGAGAATAATTCTGGACACTTTGAAATACTATGAGGCACATCCGGAGAAGCAAATGGCCCTGATATTTTTAGATGCACAAAAAGCTTTTGATAATGTGAATTGGCAGTTTATGTTATTACAATTGGAGCAGATCAGCTTTGGTGGGAAATTTATCCAAGCCATTGAAGCAATATACATAGACAATCAATGAAGGTAATGATAAATGGAGAGTTAACAGAAAATATTCATATTAAGAAAGGAACTAGGCAAGGTTGCCCATTGTCACCTCTGTTGTTTGTGTTGACTTTGGAGGTATTAAATAGAAACATTAGATAGGGAAATAAAGGGAATGAAAATTAAGAGGGAAGAATATAAATTACAAGCATCTGCAGATGACCTGGTCTTTATTTTGGAGGATCCATTAAAAACAGCGTCTAAATTGATAGAAAAGATTGAGGAATATGGATATGTGGCAGGCTTGAAAATAAACAAAGACAAAACGAAGATTTTGACAAAGAACATAGTTGAAAAACAAAAGAAAGAGTTGGCAGAGACTTTGAAGATCCAGGTCACAAATAAAGTTAAATACTTAGGAATATATTTAACAGCTAGATGTGGTACACTTAAAGAGGACAGCTATTATAAACTCAAACAACAGATTGTGACAGACTTGGCTAAATGGGAAAATTTGTAATTATCTTTAATAGGGAGNAGGATTCTATATTTGTTCCAGACAATTCCAATTAAACTAGGGAAAGATTACTTTGAAGATTTAAATAAAATAGTATTGAAATATATTTGGCAGGGAAAGAAGGCGAGAATTAAATTATAATTATTACAAGATTCTAGAACAAAAGGTGGCTTTGGCTTACCCAATTGGGAGCTATATTATCAGGCGACAACATTGATGTGGATTAAGGAATGGATAACATTAAGGAATGTTAGATTATTGACCTTAGAAGGCCATGACTTGTTGCTGGGATGGCATGCCTTCTTATGGTACAAGGGGACCAAAACACATGGGTACTTTAGGAGGCACTATATACAAGAGGCTTTACTATTAATATGGGAGAAAATTAAAAGACAATATTATCTAAAAATACCAGTCTGGTTGTTAACAATTGAAGCATTTGCATATCCAGTAATTTATAAAATGGAAGAAACAGTTAGATATGGCGAAATACTAAATGAAAAAGGTGAACTTAAATCTATGCAAGAACTAGAGGAACAAGAAATAAGGATGAATTGGTTTTCATATATGCAAATACATTCTAGATATGATAAAGACTCTAAAACAGAAGGTTTTTATGATAAATTAACTGAAGTTAGATAAAATCTTGACAGGTACTGATGAAAAGGTAATTTAAAAATTATATGGATATTTATTAGAGGTTAAACTAGAAGAACAAGTTAAAGAAACAATGCTTGGGGAAAGAATTTTGGATATGGGATAGACTTAGAGAAATGGCAAAAATTATGGTCTCGAAAGTATAAAATAACAATGTCTACAGCATATAAAGAGAATTTGTATAAGATGTTTTACAGGTGGCATTTACCCTTGGCAAGAATAGTAAGAATGTTTAAGAACAAGTCGGAGAAATGTTGGAAGTGTCATCAGATACCTGGATCATACTATCATATGTGGTGGATGTGTGCAGAGGCTAAAAGATATTGGACTAAAATCCACACATGGTTGGAAAAAATGACAAAAAAGCACATAAACTTGAAACCAGAGATATCTTTATTGGGCATCATACCTGAAATTTACAGTAGACAATTGATATATTTGATTGTAAATGTATTAACAGCGGCCAGAATTGTATTTGCTAAACACTGGAAAAATGAGAAATTTCCAATGGAAAACTAAGTTGTTAAGAAAATAATGGAGTGCACAGAAATGAGTAAATTGACATTTGAAATTAGAGAGCAAGAAGATAAACAATTTTATAAGATATGGGACTTATTCTATCAATGATTAGATAAAAAAACAGGGAAATGAAATATTTTTTAATACTCTATAATAGAATTGTATAGATAATGTAAGGATATATTATTATTGAACAGATTGGCGATGATGAAATGAATATTATAAAGTAGGCCAAGTAAAAATGGTGATTTGCTCGCATAAAATGATGGAATGTTAGTAACAGTCTAATAAGTAATTAATAATGATAATAATATAAATATATATAGCTGATCCATGAGAATTAATTCAAATTAGAAGGGAATGACTGCAGAGATTGTGCACAAGAAATTTGTAACAACCGACACACTGTATGTAATTGAAAGATGGTTTTATGTTTACGTTTTGTTTATGTTTGTCTAAAAAATAACTTTAAAAAAAATGTTCAAGGTCTTTTATCCAGTTACATGCTGCTCACCACTTCACCGCTCCAGCACAAACTTAAGTCCCGGCAGCTTCCCATATTCAGGGCAGCCATTAAACTGTCGCTTCTCCCTGTCTTCTAGGGGAGTATACCAAGCCAGGGAGGGGAGATGCAGCTCCCCTTGACCCAGCTGGTGGTCCAGAAGACCATTCTTGACTCAGGTTATAAAAGGGAGGAAAGGTAAAATATTTTACTTTTCAAGCTTTCAGGATTCTGCTACTACAGCCTATGTCAATAATTCATAGTTGTAGTCTTCCTTTGGAGTCAGTTTCTTGATTTGGATTCTCTCTCTCATAAGGTCATCAAGTATTAAAAAAACAAAATCAGAGAAATGTACGGCTCTCTATTTTATAAGTGTATAAAACCATGTGTGTGAAGGTGTGGTCTCGTGTCACATCTACCATAGCCATGTCCACTGCCCCCCCACCCCATGGCTCTCTGTGGTCAAACACAACCCTGATGCGGCCCTCAATGAAATTGAATTTGACACCCCTTCATCACAAACTTTTGCTGCTGCCACTTCTTGTGCCTTATGTAGCACAGTGAAATTTAGCACGCTTCACAATGGGGGGAGGCGGGGTCCCCTTTTCCTGGAGCCCATTACAATGCGGAGCCACAATGTGACCCTGCCCCATTCAGCTCGCTCCTGCCTCCCGGATGTCAGTTGCTTTTCCTGCGCTTTTTCTGCAGAGCCGCCCATGTTGTGATGCCCCGCCTCCCCGCTAGCCATCTGGTCTTCGGCATGCTACTCCTGTGCTTGTTGGCCTCCAGATTCCCACCACCAAGCACAAGTTCAGGGGTTCCTTCTGCCCCCTCCCAGGGGGAGAGAGAGAACAAATTCCCCATTGCACACTTACATTTTGAAGATCTTCTGGAAGCAGTCATTATTTTCGGTGGACCCTCAATCTCTTAAGGCAGTCTGCACAGTCCTGAAGGTCAATGAGCCAGAAACAGCACTTATTTTGGCCCACAGGCAGGTGGCAAAATGGCAGCTGCTTCTACAAATCCACTGCATGGCCCAGGGATGAGCTCCAGGCACAATGAAAATGACGGCTGCTTCCACAACACAGTCATGCAGCCCAGGGATGCATGTCCTGCCAAAAATGAGGTTCAGTGATCTTCAAAAGGTAAGGAAGACGAGACTGTGAAGCCTGCTGGGGTGGGAGTGAGGTCTAAGGACTGCAGGAACCCAGTGGGAATGGGGAAAAGCCTATGGGGACCTTGCGGAGGAGGGGAGGAAGAAGCCAGTGGGGACCCTGTGGAAAAGGGAAAGGACTGGGGCAATCAAAGGGTTGAGGTAGAGGAAGCCTTGGGAATGCAAGCCTGGGCCTTGTCTATGCCTCCAACCCTGAGGTGTTCCGCTTAATAACCCACACATTCATTGAATAGCTTTACCAGGAAGAGAGAAGGTGGGGGGTAGTTAAGCAAAGCAGTCCTGTTTAACTGTGATTGCAACATAAAAACGTAATTGATAGGCCCCATTACACTTGTATCTCAAGGACTACTTGTATGGTGGTTGGGAAATTCTGGCACTCAAAATCTGGAGGACACCAAGGTAGAAGATGGAAACTCCAATTGTGGGAATTCAATAATCAATATAAAAAAAGACCACCCGAAAGCCTTTTTGAAGAATTCCATACTTCTGCAAAAAGAAATATCCAGAAAGTTCTGCAGATCACCAGAAACATGTGATTAGCCTTTATCATGACTGTGAGTCCTCTGGTGTGTCACCAGGCTGGAATTCTGACTGAAACTTTTCCCACACTCTGGACATTTGTATGGTTTGTCCTGGGAATGAGCCCTCTGGTGTGTCACAAGGCTGGAATTCTGACTGAAACTTTTCCCACACTCTGGACATTCAAAAGGCTTTTCTCCTTTGTGAATCCTCTGGTGTGTCACAAGGTTGGAATTCTGACTGAAACATTTCCCACAATCTAGACACTCATATGGTTTTTCTCCTGTGTGAATGCTCTGGTGTGTCACAAGGTTGGAATTCTGACTGAAACATTTCCCACACTCTGGACACTCATACGGTTTGTCTCCTGTGTGAATCCTTTGGTGTGTCACAAGGTTGGAATTCTGACTGAAACATTTCCCACACTCTGGACACTCATACGATTTCTCTCCTGTGTGAGTCCTCTGGTGTCGAACAAGTATGAAATTCTGACTGAAACATTTCCCACACTCTGGACACTCATACGGTTTGTCTCCTGTGTGAGTCTTCTGGTGTTTTATCAGATTATAAATATAACTGAAGCATTTCCCACAATCTGGACACTCATACGGTTTGTCTCCTGTGTGAATCCTCTGGTGTGTCACAAGACTAGAATTCTGACTGAAACATTTCCCACATTCTGGACACTCATATGGTTTCTCCCCTGTGTGAGTCCTCTGGTGTGTCACCAAGCTGGCATTATTATTGAACCTTTTCCCACAGACTGGACACTCATATGGTTTCTCTCCTGTGTGAGTCCTCTGGTGTCGAACAAGTATGAAATTCTTACTGAAACATTTCCCACACTCTGGACACTCATACGATTTCTCTCCTGTATGAGTCCTCTGGTGTAGAACGAAACTGGAATTCCGACTGAAACTTTTCCCACACTCAGGACATTCATATGGTTTGTCCTGGGAATGAGTCCTCTGGTTTGTCATCAGGTCAGGATTCTGACTGAAACTTTTGTCTCAATCTGGACAGTAATGCATTTTGTACTGTGTGAGTGGTGTGTCATCAGGTGGGAATTCCTACTGAAACGTTTCCCACATTTTGGGCACTCATATAGTTTCTATCCTGTGTGAGTCCTCTGGTATACCACCAGGTGGGAATTCTGACTGAAACTTCAGGACAATCATATGGTTCCTCTCCTGTGTGAGTCTAATGATGGTTGATGATATTCTTGAGGTCAAATATATGCCATCCTCTTTGTCTATAAGATTCAAAGAAAAATGTAACTTTAATTCTTTATAAAATGGTTGCAGAAGATGTGAAAAAAAGATAAAAGCATACATTACAATGAATAAGCAAACATGCCACAATAAGGAATAACCTCTTACATTAGTTATGATTCATTTGATACATTTGTGTCTTTCAAATATCCATTCAGTCATGAAATTCTCTTTTTCACTTTGTTGATTCACAAATTCTTAGCAGTGCAAAGGCTTATCATGAACTATATCTGGAAATTCTGGGGATACATTGTACAGTTGTAAATATATGCATACAGAGAGAAATACAAATACACATGCCTATAACTGTATGTATGTAGAGAATCCATGTGTTTTTAGCCTGAAAATTATCCCAAAATGGTTACACTCGAACCTTCTGAGCTAATTGTAGAGATTGTGCGGGTGTGAGTCCCTCCTCCTGAGATTGGACTCAGGGGGTCAGTTGGTCTTGTTGCTAACGTACCTGTCCCCTGGCTGCGTTGCAACGGCCATTCCCGGGCTCCTGGACGTCCTCACGGGGGTGGNAAGAAATATCCAGAAAGTTCTGCAGATCACCAGAAACATGTGATTAGCCTTTATCATGGCTGTGAGTCCTCTGGTATGTCACTGAGCTGGAATTCTGACTGAAACTTTTCCCACAATCTGGACATTTGTATGGTTTGTCCTGGGAATGGGCCCTCTGGTTGTGTGATTAACCCAGAATTCTGACTGAAATTTCTGCCACACTCTGGACACTCATACAGTTTGTACCGTGTGAGTTCTCTGGTGTGTCATCAGGTGGGAATTCCTACTGAAACTTTTCCCACACCTTGGGCACTCATATGGTTTCTGTCCTGTGTGAGTCCTCTGGTGTTTCACAAGGTTGGAATTATCACTGAAACGTTTCCCACACTCTGGACACTCATACGGTTTGTCTCCTGTGTGAGTCCTCTGGTGTTTCACAAGGTTGGAATTCTGACTGAAACGTCTCCCACAGTCTGGACACTCATACGGTTTGTCTCCTGTGTGAGTCCTCTGGTGGGTCACCAGCTGAGAATTCTGACTGAAACTTTTCCCACATTCTGGACATTCATACGGCTTGTCTCCTGTGTGAGTCCTCTGGTGTTTTACAAGGTTGGAATTACCACTGAAACTTTTCCCACACTCTGGACATTCAAAAGGTTTCTCTCCTGTGTGAGTCTTCTGGTGTTGCACAAGGCTGGAATTCTGACTGAAACTTTTCCCACAATCTGAACACTCATACGGTTTGTCTCCTGTATGAGTCCTCTGGTGTGACACCAGCTGGAAATTCCGACTGAAACATTTCCCACAATCTGGACATTCATACGGTTTTTCTCCTGTGTGAATACTTTGGTGCATCATGAGATTCGAATTCTGGCTGAAACATTTTCCACATTCTGGACATTCATACGGCTTGTCTCCTGTGTGAGTCCTCTGGTGTTTTACAAGGTTGGAATTATCACTGAAACTTTTCCCACACTCTGGACATTCAAAAGGTTTCTCTCCTGTGTGAGTCTTCTGGTGTTGCACAAGGCTGGAATTCTGACTGAAACTTTTCCCACAATCTGGACACTTATACGGTTTCTCTCCTGTGTGAGTCCTCTGGTGTGTCACCAGCTGGAAATTCCGACTGAAACATTTCCCACACTCTGGACACTCATACAATTTCTCTCCTGTGTGAGTCCTCTGGTGTTGAACAAGTTTGAAATTGTGACTGAAACTTTTCCCACACTCTGGACACTCATACTGTTTGTCTCCTGTGTGAGTCTTCTGGTGTTTTATCAGACTATAAATATAACTGAAGCATTTCTCACATTCTGAACATTCATACGGTTTTTCTCCTATGTGAGTCCTCTGGTATGTCACAAGGCTGGAATTCTGACTGAAACTTTTCCCACACTCTAGACACTTATACAGTTTCTCTCCTGTGTGAGTCCTCTGGTGTGTCACTAGGTTGGAATTCTGACTGAAACATTTCCCACATTCTGGAAATTCATACGGTTTCTCTACTGTGTGAGTCCTCTGGTGTGTAATGAGGCTGGAATTCCGACTGAAACTTTTCCTACACTCAGGACATTCATACGGTTTGTCCTGGGAATGAGTCCTCTCGTTTGTCATTAGGTCAGAATTCTGCCTGAAACTTTTGCCTCAATCTGGACAGTAATACATTTTGTACTGTGTGGTATGTCATCAGATGGGAATTCCTACTGAAAGGTTTCCCACACTTTGGGCACTCATATGGTTTCTCTCCTGTGTGAGTCCTCTGGTGTACAACCAGGTCGGAATTCTGACTGAAACTTTTCTCACAGTCAGGACAATCATATGATTTCTCTCCTGTGTGTCTTCTGATATGTCACCACGTTGGTAATATTCTTGAGGTCATATATATGTGTGATCATTTGTTTACTGATGCTTTATTTCCACCTGTTTTCCTCCTCACAGGGCCAGGCCTCCATCACAGTCTGCCCTATGTGGCTATCCAATAGATCTTTTTCTCCCTGCTGACTTTCAGAGATACCCCTCTTTTTCTGAATGAAATATAATCTCCCTTAATCTTCCATGTAATGTATTCTTGAGTTTCTCATACTCTATTTTTTCTAGCTTGAAATCTCCTCTTAATTTTCTCTCCTTATGTCTCAAGTGCTGGGAAAGGAGAAGAATTTTGTGGTTTTCTGAAGGAAATGGAAAATATTTTGATTTCTGGCTGGCTTTGCTTTCTTTTCCAATGTTGCTTGTTATTCTCAGTTTTCCAGAGTGCTCTTATAGCCATCCTCTTTGTCTATAAGATTCAAAGAAAAATGTAACTTTAATTCTTTATAAAATGGTTGTTGAAGATGTGAAAAAGAGAAAAAAGTATACATTGCAATAAAAAAGCAAACATGCCACAATAAGGAATAACTTCTTACATTAGTTATGATTCATTTGACACATTTGTGTCCAAGTTCAAATATACATTCAGTTATGAAATTCTCTTTTTCACTTTGGTGATTCACAAATTCTTAGTAGTGCAAAGCCTCATCATGAACTATATCTGGAAATGCTGGGGATACATTGTACAGTTGTAAATATATGCATACAGAGAGAAATACAAATACAAATGCCTATAACTGTATGTATATAGAGAATCCATGTGTTTTTAGCCTGAAAATTATCCCAAAATGGTTACACTCGAACCTTCTGAGCTAACTTTAGAGATTGTGGGTTTTTACCTGATGAAATGATACCTAAACTCTCTGCAAGATTTCATGTACAGTTTTGCCCATGGAAGTCCTCAGCTCCAAGTAAGAGTAGAAGATATTTTTCACAACCACTCTGGTGACATCCTAATTGAAATAGTGCTCACTTACTGACTGCAATTGGGACTGGCATCTATGTGAGTAAGCAGCCCAATTGTCAAGCATGAGGTCATATGACAATGCCAACTTACATACCATGTTTCTTGGCTTTACAGAAATGCTATGAAAGTGAAGGTGGAAAGACACAGAGAAATTCTGTGCGTTAAATAGACAGAATTTTGAGAAAACCTGAAAATTGGAAAGGGAAGATGGTAATGGAATCATTAGAGGAAGCAGGACTGGGTCAATAGAATATAAATTAAAAACTCTCCACAGGGCATTTTATTCCAACAACTGAAGCCCCTTTGGAGCTCAACCAACCTGCCTTTTGTGAACATCAGTCTCTCTTCCTCAAAATGCTCTGCAGGCATTTTGGGCAAGACATCCCAAGCCTTAACCTTTCACTTAACCTGAAATGTTTTTATCTTTCTCAACACAGTGCATTCAGAAATTATTCAGACCCCCTTTACTGTTGTCAATTTTGTTATGCTGCAGCTTGATTCTACAGTTGTTTAACTTCATTTTTCCCCTCCTTAATCTACATAGAGTCTGTAAATTTAGTAAAAGGGAAAAAAACTGAAATATCACATTGGCATNTCAGGTGCCTCCCATTTCCCTTGATTGTTGATGACGTAGTTCCACAGTTTGATTGGAGTCCACCTGTGGTAAATTAACTTGATTGAACATGATTTGTAAAGGCACACACCTCTCCACAGAAGGCCTCATAGCTAACAATGCATACTGTAGCAGAACAGCAGCCATGAGGTAAAAAAAAATTGTCTGCAGAGTTCAGAGACAGGATTATTGCGAGGCACAGATCTGCGGAAGGCTAGAGAAAATTTCTGCTGCACTGAAGGTTCCTAAGGGACAAGTGGCCTCCATAATTCTCAAATGGAAAATGCTTGGCACAACCAGGACTGTTCCAAGAGCTGGTCGTCTGGTCAAACTGAGCAATTGGGATAGAAGAGCCCAAGATGGGTCACCCTGACTGAGCTTCCGAGATCCTGTGTGGAGATGGAACAGAGTTCCAGAAGAACAACCATCATTGCAGCTCTCTACC
Organism: Ophiophagus hannah; assembly: GCA_000516915.1. NCBI lineage: Eukaryota > Metazoa > Chordata > Lepidosauria > Squamata > Elapidae > Ophiophagus > Ophiophagus hannah. Next base: position 19,573 of record AZIM01006023.1, on the reverse strand, counting down.
CTTCTGGGAGTTATGGTAGTAACTCTAGACAGAAGCCTCTCCTCAGTGCACAACGAACCTGTCACTTCTAAATGTTATGTCTGGAGAAACCAAGGCACTGCTCATCACCTGCCCAATGTCAATCCCAACAGCAAAGCATGGTGGTGGCAACATCACGCTGTGGTGGTGTTTCTCAGCCGCAGGGACTGGTCAGGGTTGAGGGAAAGCTGAATGGAGCAAAGTACAGGGATATCCTCAATGAAAACCTGTTCCACAGCACTCAGGACCTCAAACTGGGCCGAAGGTTCACTTCTCAACATGACAAGGACACAGCCAAGACAACATAGGGACAACTGTGAATGTCCTAGAGGGGCCCAGCCGGAGCTCTGACTTGAACCCTATTGAATATCTCT
>AZIM01006023.1:0-11937 GCA_000516915.1 Ophiophagus hannah | reverse complement strand
CAACCGGAGCTCCAAGGGAAGCTGATTCCACAAGGCAGGTGCCGCTACAGAATAGGCCCTTCCCNCCAGCCGACACTGTCGGGTGGACAGCACCCCTAGGAGGCCCCATCTGTGTGCACGCACAGGGAGATCGGCATTCAATGTCAGCAGGAGGCGCTCCCGCAAATAGCCTGGACCCAAGCCATGTAGGACTTTGAATGTTAAAAGTAATACCTTGAATCTTCAAGTTTCCCCAATCTATGTTTCTAGTAAAAAGAAAAGTACAAATATACCTTCCCATGTGGTATCCCCCTTATACTATCCCTAACCCTTATCTCTAAATCTCTCGGCCTTATTATTTCTATTTTAGCCAGCTTTCCCTTTTCTAGGTTTCTCTGGTCTTTCTTCTTTTTAACTTCTAATATTATTTTTATTTCCCTCTGCCTGTCAGCCATGATTCCCCCTGCCCTTCTCTGTTCTCTTTTTTAGGGTTTCTTCTTGTAGAATTCCTTCTTCTGCTTAATCTTGGGAGCGTTTTCTCTTTTATTTGTTGCCTCTGTCATCAATATCTCTGTTTTAGGTCCTTTTATATCTTTTGGCAATGGCCCTTGTTTTCCATATTCATCTGGGCTGCTTTCCTTCTCCTTTAGCTCCTCCTCTCTGGACTTTCTTTGTTCTTCTATGGGCTGCAACACCATTACTTTGCCAGAACTTTATCCAGTAGTCTCATTCTTTCTTTTAACATTTCTCTCACAGTTTGCAGTTCCGACTTGAATTCTTTGCTTATTTCTTCCATTTTTTTAATCTGTTGAGTTAATCTTTATTTTATTAAAAATCAAGTTTTTCTGTTATGGTCCTTCCCACAAGTCTCCATTTATCTCACTCTTTCTTCTATTTTTTTGTCACAGTCAACATCAAATANAAATATTACATTCATTTATACTTTGCTGCAGTCCCCACTTTTTTAAGGCTACCAGGGTTCTTGTTATGCTAGTAATCTTTTATTCCATTTCTTTTCTCTTTCATATATTTATACGACCAGTAATTTTCCATAAAGACATAGAAGAGGAAATATCTTTAACCATTAGGTGGCGCTCTATATCACTTCCACTTTTCAAAGTTTTTTTTAAAATTCTGTTTTCCATAGTATTAATATTAAATTTTGTCCATTCCTGATAAGTCCAGCATTTTATCCAATGCCTAATTAGTGCCCAATTCTGTATAATATTCCAAATTTAGTCTCTGGTTTCATATAGTCCTTTTATTTCTGGTTTTTTATTTACCTTATATTTTCCTCTTATTTTCCATTCACTGCTACCACTCTTCCAAATGAGGGCTTTCTTTCTGCTTTTTGGGGTTGTCAAAAAGAATGTTCAAGTCTGGAGGGGGTGGAGCTGATGTCATGACGGTACAATGTGCGATCTTGGGGCTCCAGGACCGCTGTCGATATCTCTGCAGCTGGACGGTCTATCTGGACCCAAATCATCCCGTAGAGACGGTGTGTTCTGACCCAACCCTGTTACCAGCAAGAAAATCTCAAACAAATGCAGCAACTCAAACCTTCACAGCTTTAACCTACAAACAAACTTCTCTGTAGGTAAAAGATGGCTTGCAGCCAATTAGTCCAACCAGAAAAGCCTTGACAGAATTCTTCAGATAAGCCGGAGTCTCTACATGCAATGCTGGGTCCTTAGAGCTTCTTTGCTTTCTGCAAAGAACGCTTTTTCAGACCTGGCTTTTATCTTCTTGCAGCCTTACTCCCGAGTTGCCTGTGCTGCTGTAATTGTTCTTTCCTCCAAGNCAAGTAATCCTTCGTGCACATGCACTTGGCACAGGCTCCTCAGGAACCTCCTTGTCACTGCTGCCAGCTCCCACAATCTCTGAAGGCAGCAGTTCACTCCCTGATGGTCCTGGCCCCTCATCAGAGTCATTGCTCTCCTCAGCCATCTGCACCTGCTGCCAGCTAACCACAACACGGTGGTAGAGGAGGGCGCATCCCAGGGACACTGCAAAGTCCCTGGTTGATCCAGGAGAAGCTCTCTCTTCTGGCGAAGTGGCCATTGAAGCTGCTGGAAGTTGGGATAGCTCTGCAATGGAAGAAAGCGGGAAAGAATGTGTGTCGGGTTGGTGAGATATTTTTAAATATTATTTTTGGGAAGAGAACACCCTAAGGGGGTAAAGGAAAAGCTGAAAAGTGAAGACAGAAAAGGATAGGTGGCAAAAATAAGCTTGAAGTCAAACTAAGTGTTTTTGATATGCTGGATTCTGTTAGAGACGCCAAAAGATTTTAATTATAAACTGGACTGGTCTTTCTTTTTTATTGCTAAGTAACAATTTTTTTTAAAGGGAGAATATATTTTTTTCACCTTGTTGGGTAGTTCTATTTGGTATTATTTTAAAAAAGGACTTTTAAACTTTTGTTGTTGTTGTTTGTCCTGGCCATAAAGAAAGAGATGAAAGTAGAGTATAATATGTAACACTGCCACCCAGAGGCTTGAATACATTGTTTCTTTTTACTGTGTTTTTCATTTTTGAGAATAAAGGAACTTGGAACTTTATTTCAAGGATTTTCCAGCCTGTCTGTTTATGTGCTTTAACAAGATAGTGGGATGAGCATGGAAGAATGTTTTTGCAGGTGCTCTTCTGGTAAACTATCTGTGGCTGGAGTCTGGAGTTGAAAGAAAAGAGATTATAGTGACCTTGAAAGAGCTCTACAGAAATTTGTCTGAATTTTGACAAGAGAGCCTTGGATATTGTACTGTGGCAGTGTTTTACTTTGTGACAAAGTTTTTCTTCTTCTCTGCTTTCCCCCCCTTTTTGCTTTTAGTTGGCATCTGTGCCTGCTTAGCTTTTTCAATGGGAATTTTTTCCCCACATGATTAGGTGTTTTACTTTGTATTGAAGCAGATTTTTTTATTTTTCTTTTGCCTTTTAATGGAATCTCCCTTATTTTAAATTGGAACTTTTTGATAATTGTCAGTATTAGTGCTTCCTTTTCTGGTCTTTTGTGTCTCCTGAATGTGAATGTGAATTTTCTTTTTTAGCGTGTATCTTTTTTTTTCTTTTTCCCAAACTGGGAAACATCATTTTCACTTACTTTTTTTCTTCTTTTTCTTTTTGGAGATTGTTTAATTTTTTGCTGGGTGTATTCCTCCCTATTTAATTGGATTAAGGTATAGAAGAACCTGAAGTTTTTATTGTTGTTTGTGACCTGTCAATCTCTCTTCCTATTTCATTGGATTAATGTATAGAAGAGCCTGAAGAATTTTACTGTTGTTCCTGATTTGTTAACCTCTTTTCTAAGTGGATTAAGATATAGAAGAACCTGAAGATTTTTTAATTGTTGCTTGTGACCTGTTAGACTATTGAATAGATTTGCAATTGACTGGAAATGAGTAAGAAGATAACTACTACAGGCTCTTCAATACCAACTTCTTCCTCCTCACCACTTGGAGGACAGCGATCAATACAGATGATGTNCGGTCTTCTACCAACTTCTTCCTCTTCACCACTTGGAGGACAGCGATCAATACAGATGATGTTACAGCAGGAGAAAGAAAGAGAGAAGGATAAAGAGGTTACATTACAGATGATTATGCAAGGAATTCAAAAAATAGAACAGAGAACAGAGCAAATTGAACAAAGAACAGAAAAAACAGATATGAAAAGATTGAGAATATTCAACAAATGATGATGAAGTATGAGGATAGATTCCAAAAAATTGAAGAAATGGATGAATAAAGAGATAAGAAAATTGATGATATTGACAGTAGATTGAGTGTGGTTGAACAGGATAAAAGTGGTATGCTGGGCTGAGAGATTGACAGAGCAGAATTTTACCTTAGATTCCAAAATATAGAAGAAAAGGGAGAAAACCTGGCAGAAATAATGATAGATATATTGNCTAAAGAGAAAATGATGGATGGAATAGATGTGGTATTCTGAGTTTTCACAAGATATGCAATGAGAAATAAATTACCTAGAGAAGTCCATGTAAGATTCATGAAGAAAGCAATTAAAACTCAAATATTACAGAGTGCAAGAGAGAAAACATTGAAATATAAAGACAAGGAGATTGTGGTGCTGAAACAAGTACCGAGAAGAGTGAGAGAGATGAGAAGAGAGTATCAATTTTTGACAAAAATGTTAATTAAGAAAGGTGTGAATTATAGATGGTTGATACCTGAAGGTCTTATTTTTACTTGGCAAGAACAAAGACATAGAATAGAGTCAACTGAAAAAGCGGAATTATTTTATGCAGAATACTTTAGAGGGAAAGAAGAAGAGATAAGATGAGAAGAGGCAATAATTAGAATTCAAGAGGAATGCTTAGAAGTAAGAAATAAAGAAAAAGGTGCTATAGGAGGCAGAGTGGAACCCAAAGAAGCAAGAGAACAGAGATCCACTAGAGCAGTAAATCCTTCATATACAGTATAAACAATGGAAGAGAAAAAATTGATTACAATTAACATAAATGGACTTAATTCAGCTATTAAAAGAAAGAAAATATTCCATAAATTAGAGAAACTAAAATTAGACATAATCTGCCTACAAGAAGTACACATCAAAAAGCAACATGAACAAATATTGATACCACCAAAACTTGGGAAAATATATACATTGTTGACACAGCACAAGAAAAGGGGAGTGGTTTTATATATCAGAGATACTATTACAGCTGAACAAATTTTTACAGATTAGGATGGAAGAATTTTGATGGTGGAACTGATTGATAATAATGTTAAAATACTTTTAATAGCAATATATGCTCCCAATGGAAGTCAGGAAGAATTCTATAGAAATTGGATTATGATAATATATGCATTATGGGAGACTTCAGTGGAATAGTGGATGCAAAATTAGATTATAAATCACAGAAAATAACTATGCAAAGTAGAAAGATTCTCCCAAAATCCTTTTTTAAAATGGTAGAGGAATTAAATTTAAAAGATGCTTGGAGAGAAAGAAATGTAAAAAATAGACAATACACCTTTTACTCAAATAGACACTCATCTTGGTCAAGAGTAGATATGATATGGATGTCAACAGAATTAATCTTTTAATATGCAAGAAACTGACATTGAAACAAGTACTTGGGCAGAGCATAATCCAATAAAGATCAAATGGAAAGGACAAAGGAAAAGATTTAGATGGACTTTAAATAATACAATATTAAAAGAAAAAGACTTTACACAAAAAATGGAGAAAGAATTGGTGTTTTTCTTCAAAGAAAATAGAACAGAGGACACCTCTATACAAAGTCTTTGGGACACAATGAAAGCTTATGTTAGAGGATTGATAATAGATTACACAAGAAAAAGAAACATAAAGAAAAGACAAATGTTGCAGGCATTAGAGAAAGACCATAGGAGACTTGAGAAGGAGTTACAGAAATATCCACAAAAAAGGAGATTAAAATTCAAATGGATACAGTCAAACATAAAATGGGGTTAATGGAAAAAGAAGAATTAGCACAGAAAATTAGAAGTGCTAAACAGAACTATTTTGAAGACGCAAATAAACCAGGTAGATGGTTAGCATATAAATTAAAAAAAGAGCAATTCGAAAAAGATCTGATAGATGATCAAGGAAAGATCTGCCATGGAAATGAAGAGAAGAAAAAAATCATACGGGACTATTATGGAAAATTATATGATCAAGAGAATGTTGAGGAGGAAAATATTAAACAATACCTGCAAAAGGTGAAGTTACCCCAGATATCTAAGGACATTGAAATGATGTTAGAAGGGAATATAACAATGATGGAATAAACTGAGGTGTTAAAAAAACAAAATAACAGAAAGGCACCAGGCCGATGGACTACCAGCTGAATTCTACAAGACCTTACAGGAATCTTTAAGCCTCTCATTACTTGAAGTGATGAATGAAGTTATGTTAAAGATGAAAATACCTAATTCATGGAAAGAGGCTTATATTACTCTTGTACCAAAGGAGGACGCCAACCCACAAGAAATCAAGAATTACAGATCTATTTCTCTACTAAACTCAGACTACAAAATCTTTGCTTCAATAATGGCAGAAAGGCTTAAAAGATATTTGAATAATTTTATACATTCTGATCAAAATGGATTTCTGCCAAAGAGACAAATTAAAGATAACATGAGAATAATTCTGGACACTTTGAAATACTATGAGGCACATCCGGAGAAGCAAATGGCCCTGATATTTTTAGATGCACAAAAAGCTTTTGATAATGTGAATTGGCAGTTTATGTTATTACAATTGGAGCAGATCAGCTTTGGTGGGAAATTTATCCAAGCCATTGAAGCAATATACATAGACAATCAATGAAGGTAATGATAAATGGAGAGTTAACAGAAAATATTCATATTAAGAAAGGAACTAGGCAAGGTTGCCCATTGTCACCTCTGTTGTTTGTGTTGACTTTGGAGGTATTAAATAGAAACATTAGATAGGGAAATAAAGGGAATGAAAATTAAGAGGGAAGAATATAAATTACAAGCATCTGCAGATGACCTGGTCTTTATTTTGGAGGATCCATTAAAAACAGCGTCTAAATTGATAGAAAAGATTGAGGAATATGGATATGTGGCAGGCTTGAAAATAAACAAAGACAAAACGAAGATTTTGACAAAGAACATAGTTGAAAAACAAAAGAAAGAGTTGGCAGAGACTTTGAAGATCCAGGTCACAAATAAAGTTAAATACTTAGGAATATATTTAACAGCTAGATGTGGTACACTTAAAGAGGACAGCTATTATAAACTCAAACAACAGATTGTGACAGACTTGGCTAAATGGGAAAATTTGTAATTATCTTTAATAGGGAGNAGGATTCTATATTTGTTCCAGACAATTCCAATTAAACTAGGGAAAGATTACTTTGAAGATTTAAATAAAATAGTATTGAAATATATTTGGCAGGGAAAGAAGGCGAGAATTAAATTATAATTATTACAAGATTCTAGAACAAAAGGTGGCTTTGGCTTACCCAATTGGGAGCTATATTATCAGGCGACAACATTGATGTGGATTAAGGAATGGATAACATTAAGGAATGTTAGATTATTGACCTTAGAAGGCCATGACTTGTTGCTGGGATGGCATGCCTTCTTATGGTACAAGGGGACCAAAACACATGGGTACTTTAGGAGGCACTATATACAAGAGGCTTTACTATTAATATGGGAGAAAATTAAAAGACAATATTATCTAAAAATACCAGTCTGGTTGTTAACAATTGAAGCATTTGCATATCCAGTAATTTATAAAATGGAAGAAACAGTTAGATATGGCGAAATACTAAATGAAAAAGGTGAACTTAAATCTATGCAAGAACTAGAGGAACAAGAAATAAGGATGAATTGGTTTTCATATATGCAAATACATTCTAGATATGATAAAGACTCTAAAACAGAAGGTTTTTATGATAAATTAACTGAAGTTAGATAAAATCTTGACAGGTACTGATGAAAAGGTAATTTAAAAATTATATGGATATTTATTAGAGGTTAAACTAGAAGAACAAGTTAAAGAAACAATGCTTGGGGAAAGAATTTTGGATATGGGATAGACTTAGAGAAATGGCAAAAATTATGGTCTCGAAAGTATAAAATAACAATGTCTACAGCATATAAAGAGAATTTGTATAAGATGTTTTACAGGTGGCATTTACCCTTGGCAAGAATAGTAAGAATGTTTAAGAACAAGTCGGAGAAATGTTGGAAGTGTCATCAGATACCTGGATCATACTATCATATGTGGTGGATGTGTGCAGAGGCTAAAAGATATTGGACTAAAATCCACACATGGTTGGAAAAAATGACAAAAAAGCACATAAACTTGAAACCAGAGATATCTTTATTGGGCATCATACCTGAAATTTACAGTAGACAATTGATATATTTGATTGTAAATGTATTAACAGCGGCCAGAATTGTATTTGCTAAACACTGGAAAAATGAGAAATTTCCAATGGAAAACTAAGTTGTTAAGAAAATAATGGAGTGCACAGAAATGAGTAAATTGACATTTGAAATTAGAGAGCAAGAAGATAAACAATTTTATAAGATATGGGACTTATTCTATCAATGATTAGATAAAAAAACAGGGAAATGAAATATTTTTTAATACTCTATAATAGAATTGTATAGATAATGTAAGGATATATTATTATTGAACAGATTGGCGATGATGAAATGAATATTATAAAGTAGGCCAAGTAAAAATGGTGATTTGCTCGCATAAAATGATGGAATGTTAGTAACAGTCTAATAAGTAATTAATAATGATAATAATATAAATATATATAGCTGATCCATGAGAATTAATTCAAATTAGAAGGGAATGACTGCAGAGATTGTGCACAAGAAATTTGTAACAACCGACACACTGTATGTAATTGAAAGATGGTTTTATGTTTACGTTTTGTTTATGTTTGTCTAAAAAATAACTTTAAAAAAAATGTTCAAGGTCTTTTATCCAGTTACATGCTGCTCACCACTTCACCGCTCCAGCACAAACTTAAGTCCCGGCAGCTTCCCATATTCAGGGCAGCCATTAAACTGTCGCTTCTCCCTGTCTTCTAGGGGAGTATACCAAGCCAGGGAGGGGAGATGCAGCTCCCCTTGACCCAGCTGGTGGTCCAGAAGACCATTCTTGACTCAGGTTATAAAAGGGAGGAAAGGTAAAATATTTTACTTTTCAAGCTTTCAGGATTCTGCTACTACAGCCTATGTCAATAATTCATAGTTGTAGTCTTCCTTTGGAGTCAGTTTCTTGATTTGGATTCTCTCTCTCATAAGGTCATCAAGTATTAAAAAAACAAAATCAGAGAAATGTACGGCTCTCTATTTTATAAGTGTATAAAACCATGTGTGTGAAGGTGTGGTCTCGTGTCACATCTACCATAGCCATGTCCACTGCCCCCCCACCCCATGGCTCTCTGTGGTCAAACACAACCCTGATGCGGCCCTCAATGAAATTGAATTTGACACCCCTTCATCACAAACTTTTGCTGCTGCCACTTCTTGTGCCTTATGTAGCACAGTGAAATTTAGCACGCTTCACAATGGGGGGAGGCGGGGTCCCCTTTTCCTGGAGCCCATTACAATGCGGAGCCACAATGTGACCCTGCCCCATTCAGCTCGCTCCTGCCTCCCGGATGTCAGTTGCTTTTCCTGCGCTTTTTCTGCAGAGCCGCCCATGTTGTGATGCCCCGCCTCCCCGCTAGCCATCTGGTCTTCGGCATGCTACTCCTGTGCTTGTTGGCCTCCAGATTCCCACCACCAAGCACAAGTTCAGGGGTTCCTTCTGCCCCCTCCCAGGGGGAGAGAGAGAACAAATTCCCCATTGCACACTTACATTTTGAAGATCTTCTGGAAGCAGTCATTATTTTCGGTGGACCCTCAATCTCTTAAGGCAGTCTGCACAGTCCTGAAGGTCAATGAGCCAGAAACAGCACTTATTTTGGCCCACAGGCAGGTGGCAAAATGGCAGCTGCTTCTACAAATCCACTGCATGGCCCAGGGATGAGCTCCAGGCACAATGAAAATGACGGCTGCTTCCACAACACAGTCATGCAGCCCAGGGATGCATGTCCTGCCAAAAATGAGGTTCAGTGATCTTCAAAAGGTAAGGAAGACGAGACTGTGAAGCCTGCTGGGGTGGGAGTGAGGTCTAAGGACTGCAGGAACCCAGTGGGAATGGGGAAAAGCCTATGGGGACCTTGCGGAGGAGGGGAGGAAGAAGCCAGTGGGGACCCTGTGGAAAAGGGAAAGGACTGGGGCAATCAAAGGGTTGAGGTAGAGGAAGCCTTGGGAATGCAAGCCTGGGCCTTGTCTATGCCTCCAACCCTGAGGTGTTCCGCTTAATAACCCACACATTCATTGAATAGCTTTACCAGGAAGAGAGAAGGTGGGGGGTAGTTAAGCAAAGCAGTCCTGTTTAACTGTGATTGCAACATAAAAACGTAATTGATAGGCCCCATTACACTTGTATCTCAAGGACTACTTGTATGGTGGTTGGGAAATTCTGGCACTCAAAATCTGGAGGACACCAAGGTAGAAGATGGAAACTCCAATTGTGGGAATTCAATAATCAATATAAAAAAAGACCACCCGAAAGCCTTTTTGAAGAATTCCATACTTCTGCAAAAAGAAATATCCAGAAAGTTCTGCAGATCACCAGAAACATGTGATTAGCCTTTATCATGACTGTGAGTCCTCTGGTGTGTCACCAGGCTGGAATTCTGACTGAAACTTTTCCCACACTCTGGACATTTGTATGGTTTGTCCTGGGAATGAGCCCTCTGGTGTGTCACAAGGCTGGAATTCTGACTGAAACTTTTCCCACACTCTGGACATTCAAAAGGCTTTTCTCCTTTGTGAATCCTCTGGTGTGTCACAAGGTTGGAATTCTGACTGAAACATTTCCCACAATCTAGACACTCATATGGTTTTTCTCCTGTGTGAATGCTCTGGTGTGTCACAAGGTTGGAATTCTGACTGAAACATTTCCCACACTCTGGACACTCATACGGTTTGTCTCCTGTGTGAATCCTTTGGTGTGTCACAAGGTTGGAATTCTGACTGAAACATTTCCCACACTCTGGACACTCATACGATTTCTCTCCTGTGTGAGTCCTCTGGTGTCGAACAAGTATGAAATTCTGACTGAAACATTTCCCACACTCTGGACACTCATACGGTTTGTCTCCTGTGTGAGTCTTCTGGTGTTTTATCAGATTATAAATATAACTGAAGCATTTCCCACAATCTGGACACTCATACGGTTTGTCTCCTGTGTGAATCCTCTGGTGTGTCACAAGACTAGAATTCTGACTGAAACATTTCCCACATTCTGGACACTCATATGGTTTCTCCCCTGTGTGAGTCCTCTGGTGTGTCACCAAGCTGGCATTATTATTGAACCTTTTCCCACAGACTGGACACTCATATGGTTTCTCTCCTGTGTGAGTCCTCTGGTGTCGAACAAGTATGAAATTCTTACTGAAACATTTCCCACACTCTGGACACTCATACGATTTCTCTCCTGTATGAGTCCTCTGGTGTAGAACGAAACTGGAATTCCGACTGAAACTTTTCCCACACTCAGGACATTCATATGGTTTGTCCTGGGAATGAGTCCTCTGGTTTGTCATCAGGTCAGGATTCTGACTGAAACTTTTGTCTCAATCTGGACAGTAATGCATTTTGTACTGTGTGAGTGGTGTGTCATCAGGTGGGAATTCCTACTGAAACGTTTCCCACATTTTGGGCACTCATATAGTTTCTATCCTGTGTGAGTCCTCTGGTATACCACCAGGTGGGAATTCTGACTGAAACTTCAGGACAATCATATGGTTCCTCTCCTGTGTGAGTCTAATGATGGTTGATGATATTCTTGAGGTCAAATATATGCCATCCTCTTTGTCTATAAGATTCAAAGAAAAATGTAACTTTAATTCTTTATAAAATGGTTGCAGAAGATGTGAAAAAAAGATAAAAGCATACATTACAATGAATAAGCAAACATGCCACAATAAGGAATAACCTCTTACATTAGTTATGATTCATTTGATACATTTGTGTCTTTCAAATATCCATTCAGTCATGAAATTCTCTTTTTCACTTTGTTGATTCACAAATTCTTAGCAGTGCAAAGGCTTATCATGAACTATATCTGGAAATTCTGGGGATACATTGTACAGTTGTAAATATATGCATACAGAGAGAAATACAAATACACATGCCTATAACTGTATGTATGTAGAGAATCCATGTGTTTTTAGCCTGAAAATTATCCCAAAATGGTTACACTCGAACCTTCTGAGCTAATTGTAGAGATTGTGCGGGTGTGAGTCCCTCCTCCTGAGATTGGACTCAGGGGGTCAGTTGGTCTTGTTGCTAACGTACCTGTCCCCTGGCTGCGTTGCAACGGCCATTCCCGGGCTCCTGGACGTCCTCACGGGGGTGG
>AZIM01006020.1:44799-58955 GCA_000516915.1 Ophiophagus hannah | reverse complement strand
GAGAGAGAGAGAGAGAGAGAGAGAGCTATTTCCCACAGAAAAGAAAACATCAGAAGCCACAAAACCTGGGTTGACGTGTCTGGGGATGTCATGTGACTGGGTGGGAGTGAGTGAACATCGAATTGGCCATGCCCACCCAGGTTTTGTGGCTCCTGGTGTTTTCTGTGGAAAACGGGTCCAAATGGCTCTGAGTGCAGACCCCTGCTCTGGATGAATACAGGCATCTCTTTTCACCTTTCTTCTTCTTCTTGTCTCAGCTTCCTTATGGATGGTGCTGCTTGCTGGCTCCTCCTTTTTCTGGCCCTAGTAGCCAATCAACATTTTCAAAGGACTCTGCAGAATAGACAGTTGTAAAAACAAGACTAATCTTGTCCTTCCCTCATCAGCTTTGCCTCAGAACCTCTGAAGCTTTTGGTTTGAATGGCTGATTATACCTTCTTCGTTCTTATGTCACCTACACATACTCATACCACCACCAGCCCCTTCTTTAAAGAACTACTTTCTTCATTACTAGTTTTCAATTGACCCTATTTAATATTTTTCAATTTCACCTCCTTGGATCTAGAAAGCTGTTTGTTGATGTGCTTCAGGGATGCAGTTCTGTAGGAGATACTAACAAGTGGTTAATCTTGAAAGGTGGCAGGTAGAAACTGCCCTCTGACAAGGTGAATATCATATGTTTTAGTTCCATCTGGATAAAAAGCATAATACTTTACATCAATATAATTTGTGTCACGTGTCTTCTGAAAGAAGTATCCCATCTGCTCTCTTACCTACATGTGGCGTCTTGCAGTAGTTAGAATGCTGATGAGTAGTTTTCATCTTCCATATATTCTTCTCCATCTGTGTCCATGCTATATTATCATTGTTTAATTACTGTGATGCTTTGAATATCCATTCCCAACTTTTAAAATAGATTGGTTCCATATAGGGAATCATCCTGTATTGGATTTGTTGTTTGGTGAAATCAGCATGATCCTTAAGATTAATAATAGCTTATGTTGTGATACCAGGCCTAAATTGTGGTGCTGACCTACAATAGTAATTCCAGCATTTAATGTTGTGCCCTTGTGTAAATTTTAGGCTAAAACTTATAAGCAGAATAATCAAACATATATGAGTTTTATGCTCCCAATGGGAGCATAATAATGGCTTCTTTGGAAGTCATCATTAATGTCATTATTGGTCTTTGTTTTGAATAATTTATATCTCAACTAGTAATGCATTTTGTAGACATGAGAAAATTTATAATTTCCAAGATAGTGGAAAATTACAGACTTTTACATCAGGTAAGAATTTTTGCTATTCTGCAAGTTTTATATAAACCAAATATTTGAATAGAACAATCTTCCAAGCTAATTGCAGGATTAGTAACCACTGCTTTCTTGCTCTGTTTCAGAGGGTTTGGCTGTTGGTGTTGGATTTGGTGCTGTTGGGAAGTCACCTTCTGCAACTTTTGAAAGTGCAAGGTAATTGGTGTGATTTTAATTTATTCACTGGTGGGATTTCATTAGCTGTAGTAGTTGCTCATTTCCATGGTTGATAATTCTGTATCAGAATAGTAAATTCTTTAACATATGCATACATTCCCAAAGTGTAGCTTTGATCTGCCTGCTGTTTTACACATATAGTGAAATAAACATCTGCCCTTCACTCCCATCAGTTTCCTAGTTTCCAAATATATGCAGCATTCTGACCCTTTTTGATCATCCTCTTATTTTATCCTCCCCAGGGAAATACATAAGTACACATAATCTTTATTTCTGATTTTTCTGTTTGCTATAAAATAGGGGGAAAGGAATATCTGAAAGAAACAGTATCATTATTTCTGCTTTTTCCTTACAGGTTTGATTTTTTTTCTTTAGTCATTTTCTAGTGTTCTAGAATTTAGCTTCCCAGTTCTCCTAGTCTCAACTTTTCATTACATGCAACATCATTATCCATGGCTGTATGCTACGATGCAACCCCCACAAATAAGGTCAACCTGTACTTTAAGACTTCATTTTGTACACAAAAGTTCACTCCTGCCTATTATTTTCAACAGGTTGTCATGGCATATAGTAAGGAGGTGGATTCCCAGGAGAGAGGTGGTGCACAGAGGCATAAGAGGCAATTCAGCCCAGACACTATATGTGAGAGAAAGAGGGTGAAGACAGATCCTTCCTAATAGTTCTCAGAATATATGGCAGATGCAAATAGTAGAGTCTTCAATCTGGCAAGATTTTGTTCATAGATGTGAAATAGAAAAGAACTCAGCTTGGAAGAATCACTACATGTCATTCTTGGTTTTGGGCTGAAAGCTAGATTATATGAGTCTAATTTCTTAAGACAATAGATGCAGGAAACAGGAGCCAACTATTCTACCTTATTAAACTAGCCTTTTAATGTGACTATCTGAAATGCATATCTGAAAGACTGGAGGATTGTGGCAATACATTTACTACTGCCTGCTTATGTTTTATTGAGGTTAATATGGATGATGCTACTAGTAATGACATTGTAAGTATAGGAGAAGAGTGGGTAGTAAAATTGTTAAGAATAGCAGGGTTCTTTTTCTCTCTTCAATTATGCCACAGCAATGGAGAACGCTTTATGTTAATCCAAGCTGTGCTAGGAATGTTTACTGCTGAAGGCCTGCATCTATCTGTGTCTTCTAGACATTCAGGATTTCATCTAATATTTATCATGAAAAGCTGCCCTTCCTCAATACTAGGCAGAGCAATTCAAGCTTGAAATAATCAATGAAAATATAATGTTATAACAAAGTTGGGTTCACTTGGGTGTGGCAAAAGAACATAGATTTAAATGTAAAAATTGTCTACAAAGAGACATAGTTTTCTTTGCTTTATTATCTCATTAAATATATTTTATCATGTTTATAGTAAGGCTGTTCTACCCAAACCCAACCCCCCCAAAATACGCCTTTCTCTTTTTTTAATAACTTGAGAAAATATAGTCTACTTTTAAATCAGAATTGAAAGGTTTTGTGAGGATTAGAACTGCCCAGGCACAAATAATTGGATATTATTATTTAAATTGGTTATGGCTGCCAGCTCCAGTAGACTCTAGCTTGAGAAGCAGATTTCAATCAGTCCGTTAAAAACAGACAGGGGGAAGGAAAGTTTAAACCTTGGAAAAATACATATGCGGTATATAGAACCTGATCCATGTCTTGTTGAAACCGCTTAATATTCTATAAATATTTTTTTCTTATTTGTCTTGAATCTAATTCCAAAAAGAAAGTCCTGAGACAATTTTCTGACAGCAAGAACATTTTCTCTGTAATTCCAATTCTACAAAAGGAGAAATTGTCTGAAATGTCCTATGTATACTGACCTTATCAAAGTCCCTCTTGGTATCAGAATCAAACTGCGTGGCACAAGAACTGGGTGCCAACACAGATGGACCAATTCACCCTGATGATTAATTGGGTAGCTCAGCAGATGCGTCAGACTTTTTCTGTTTCGCAGGCTTAAAGTATGTTTTTGCAACCATTGGCTCTGTCTGATTTCCCCAAGATTCTTTCCTTGGCTCTCTACAGGCTTTGTAATAAAAATCAGCATCTTGAATTTCACCAGAAGCATATTAGGAGTCAATACAACTCATAAATTAGAGTGTTACATGAATGTTCCATATTGCAACCATAATTATCAGCTTCAGTGTATTGTGGAGCAATTACATTGTTTGCAAGGGCAGTACCATGTAGAGCTCATTGTAATATTCCAACCTGGAAGTGATTATGGCATGAATAGTGACAATCAGGACTTCCATAACAGAGTTAGCAAAACTCCACTAAAAACTAAATAAATTGGCAGTGAGACACATTTCTGCAAATCCAATAGTTCTTGAAAAAGGGAACTTATTGTAGGCAGATGATCCAATGGCTCCAAACTGACTTGTCAGGAAATAAGTCCTAACCTTCACAGGCTCACAGATATTTTTGAAATCCACATTAATTTTAACTATTCCATCTTAAATTTGGGTCATGATATTCTGGTGCTAAAAGTCTCATCATTTCTCAGCAACATCCATTCTTTCATCTAGACAAAACAACAAGCAGCAAAATATAATAACATTGTATAATACAGTACGTTTCATGCTCATTTGGGGGGGCACTTATTCTTTTATATTCATTTCCCCCCTCATTTACAGCCTCTTTCATTTCATTATTCCACCAAACATTTTTTTCATACTTCTCATTAGTGTAATGTCAAACACTTTTGTAACATAATTCTTTCCATCCTACTCTGAGCAACTTCCACATTCTTTTTCATTTCATCCATTTTGCAGTCATTCCGTTGAATAATCTGCCTTCTAATAGTTTAATGCTATTTCTATTCCACCCCTTCTAACAATAAATAAAAACAAAAAAAGAGTATAAAATAATACAACTGCAGTAAAAGAACAAAAGGCATAAACCTAGATGGTAAATTAAAGTAGCAACAACCTCCAGTAGGCTAAAAGGCCTGACAAGAATTGTTTTAAGTCCCTCCTGCAAGCAACAAGAAAAGGCCAATCTTACCTCTGTGGACTGACTATCTGCAGAACTGGGGTAGCGACATAAAAGGCATATATTTTCTGGTCCCATCACTTTAGTTTACTGATGGCAGTGGAGTGGGAGGAATGAGAACAAGTAGTGTCACTTGATAAAGAAGGACAAGTAGCTTCTGTCTGGAGCAGATGAACCCTGGTGTGTAGGACTCATACTTTCCTCTCCTGTTTCATCTACTTTCCTTCCAATTCTTTGTTTGTTGTTTTCCTTGTTCATTCTTTTCAGAAGATCCACTTTTGACACTAATAGATTGGTCTATCACACATTTAAAACTTTTAATTACTTCTGCACCTTTCACCAATTCCCTCAGGTTTTTTGTCATAAACAATCAAAACAGTCATGCTACTTGATTTATATTAATTGCTTTTCCCTGGGTGCATATGAATAGACATGTTTAAACTATGTGTTTGAAATAGGCCTTTTTTGAATAAAATACTCACCAGTCACCATTCTTTCTTGGGTTTATGAATGACACAATTACTTTTTCTATACTCTCTTGTTGTTCCCTCTGTCCATTCATACCACTTAAAGGACTATTTTCCTTCCTGGGATCACATTCACTTAGAATGCTATACTAGTTTTTCCAAACCTGACCTCTAGTTAATACTGTTGACTGGAGCATAACATACCTTTCTCTGTTTCGCAGACATATAACATATCTTTATTCTTCATTTTATTTCATTTATTAATTCCTGCTCTTATAATTGCCTAGCTTGGGATCAGGTTACCTAAAGGACCATCTCTTCACAATAGTTTCTTTCCATCCAGATCAATCTAGTACATTGGGGCAGCTCTAAAGACCTGGCTGTCTGCATGAGCCTGAAGTTCTGAAAGTGTATGGAGCCTCAGTACCTGGATGCATTGTTAATTTTTATGTAATTTTTATGATAATTCTTGGTTCCCTATATGTATTATTTGCAACTGTTTTTATGGTTTTAATTTGTTGTACTATTGTTCACCGCCCAAACTCAACTGGATTAAGATGGGCAGCTATAGTAATTGAATGAATCAATGAATTAATAAATCTCCTCTATTCCGAATTCTATCTTCCATGCTATGGTTGTCATGAGGTGATTCAGTAGATACAGGTAGTCCTGACCTACAATAGTAATTGGGATTAGAATTCAAATTACCTCATTTCAAGCATGAACAAAACAGAATAATTTCAAGATGAGGAGTCATTCAGGTTGATTGAGATAACACATAAGGGCAGAACAGTCTGTTTCAAACTCAAAATAGTTCATCCGCAACTATTTGCACACCTGTAGTTTTGAGCTTTAAGTATCCTAGCATCTCAGGATACTAAGCATAGAGGTTTGCGTGTGCTGTCTTGGTGGATGCACCCAGAGTTTAGAATTCCTTGGCAACCACCTTTGGTTTGAAAAGTGAAAGTTATTGTCTTCAGTAAGCTTTTTCCAACTTTTCTGAACTGAGATGGAGATTTCATATGAACCTAATGGTGAACTGCTTTCTGTGTCCATCTCCACCCCCACCCCCATTTCTATGTGTGTGTTTAGACTGATGCACAATTTATCAGTGGCCTGCTTTAAGGCAATGCTTCTAAATACATTTTTTTATTAATTAAAAATAAGCATGCTATGGAGTTCAGCCATTTAGTGCTGTAGCAGGATCTCAAGAAAACACAAAATAATCAGCAGGCCATGCAAAGCCAACTGCCCTTTCCCTTTAAAATTCTCCTGTGAGGTGTTGTAGCGTGAAAATTATAGAAGATGAAGCGTTCCAAAGGGTACTGAATGGCACTATAGCATCCTTGGCACACATAATGAGCTGTAATCATGGCAGACATTCAAGCATGGAAGAGCTTGCCATCCTTGAATGTTGTCAAAAACAAATATGATTAGTGTACCCCAGTTTCATTATACTGTAGGAAGAAATGCAGTTGCTCTAGAACTGTTCCATGCTTAAGAAGTTTCTTATTTCTTCTTTTTATACTATTACTGAAACATTTGATCCTTTCCATGGTAGAGTGTTAAATCATTATGCATTATAATGAAGAGGATTTATGTGGTTTTGAATCAACCCATCTTTTGATCTACAGGTATGACCACTCTCTCCGTGGCAATGATATATATACATTATTAATTGGGGGGGTGTTAACTACAAAATATATGTATTTAAATTTGTGAGGACTTTTTTTTTCTACTACTTTCATCTGTCTTCCTTCTCCACCAAGCCTTTCCATATCGGCATAGAACACTTTGCAAATTTTTCCTTAGTTCAGAAAGGCATCATACAGTGAGCAAGGAGGGGAAAATAATTGGGGCTTTCAACAAGCTAGGACTTGTGGTTTTCCCTTCCTCACCTCCTACTTATTACCCTATATTTGTTTGATGGCTACATCTGAGGCTTATTCCTTTCATAAAACCCTTTGAGCAACTTAGATCAAAAAAATTATCAAAAACCTTTGGAACAGATGGTTTTCCCCTCCCAGTCCTCTGCAGAATCAGCAGGAGTTTGTGTTGTAGATTTGTGACTCACATACCTGATTTTTCTCTATTGAAGTATTAGAGTATAATGTTTCCAATGTGCAGAATTCAGATGGTTGATGCAACTTTTTACCAAGCTTCTATTGATAACATCAGACAATGCCCTAGCTACCAACAGCAACAATGGTTTTTGAATTTCTCTCAAAAGCATACCTTTTTAAAAATTTAAGACATTTTTATTTTTAGAATAAAGAAATACAAAGGGAAAAAGTCTGTGCTAGATAGTAACAATTGAATAATGAAAAAAACTACTAAGCAGAAATAAAGCAGAAATTAAAAAAACAGCCTAGTAATACTTTTCCCCCTTCCCTTCTGTTTATTTCTCCAACTGCTCATCACAGCCCACATGTTTGTATTTTTACTAGCAAGTTGTATTGCTAGTATTTATTTAAATACCTGCCCAGAGTGATTCAGTTAATGAGATGGGGAGGATCAAAATGTGATATAAATAAATAAACCCATTAATGTATTATTTTGATTGGTCTCAAACTTCCTTCCTAAAAGACATAGTCAAGATGTCTACATTTGTCCTGCTGTGTAATTTATATCGGAATCATTCTTGCTTAACTTTGGTCAGACCTCTGTTATGAATATATACTGTCAATTTTGCCATTGCTGCATATTCATCAGTTTCAATTTGCCAATTTGATAACATTGGCAAAGTTCTTCTTCCAATGTTGTGCCAAGTTTGTTCTTGCAGCTGTCAGCAAGATCAAGGATAATTAAATCACACTGGGCTTGTACTTAAAATTAGGAAACCAAAGGAGAAAAGAAGCACATGGTCTTGTTGCTTGATGGCCTCTGAAATGCAATTTTCAAATGAAGTTGCAATAAAGCTAGATAATGAAGAGTAGCTATTTAGAAATCAAAGAAACTTCAACTGTCCATTAAAATTACATTTTAATTTAATTTGGTGACCAAAAAAGGGACATGTAACCCCATCCTTAATCTCCTAAACATGACCATTGTTCAGAGTAAGGGCTTGAAAAGAAGTAAAATATTCATTTCATCCTCAGTGGGTATTTAGGTAAGCAAGAACTGCAGCCCACTTTGGCTGATGCTCAACTGTAATTACCATACAGTGTCATGAGNAAAAAAATGAATAAAACAGCACCATTGTCTTGAAAATGATTTCTTGGTTATTATTCAGGAAAGCCCAAACATTTGGTTTCTTTTATGAATATGAGCAAAATATAGAAAAAATAGCAATTTGCAAAGGCAAAAAACTTACTGCACAGAAAAGGTGAAGACAAAAAGACATACTTCTTAGTTAGTGCTCAGAACAATAGGAAGACATCATATCCCTTTGCTCAATCCACCAGACTCTGAAATTTATACATCAGACTCTAAAGTTTAGCTGTTTTCTGAGCATGTTTGACTTTGGAAATCTGACTCCCTTTCTGGTTACATGGGATAACCTATTGTGTTGTTTTCTCTCTCAAGTTTAATTCTGCTTAGAGATGGTAGTTGATCTCTTACTCCAGCAAATAAGAGACAATAGCAAATTCCCTTTTAATTGTTGTCCAGGCAAGAAGCAATCTAGAACCCGAATCAAACAGAGAGCTGCCTTATTTACAGGGAGAGAGTCTATGAGCTTTCTGTGTAAAAGGAACATTTCAAATACACATATTATATATTCCTTACAATTTTCAGTTTTTAGTAATATTTTGCAAATGCAGGAGAATGGGAAAAACTTTTTTTTAAAGGAGATCTTTGTCAAATATCAGCTTAAGTTTCTTATACATTTCTGATAATGCTAATTCCTTTGGAAGATAATGAGATAATTCTCAAGGACAAATAAAAAGCTTTTGCCAAATGTCCTAATCATTTTACCTTTGCATGTGTGTGTGTGTATTCACAAGATTTCTTTAGTGTTTTGACAGTTTAAAGTCTGCCGTCTTACCGTAATATCCTTTGAATTGAATAGAATTAAATTATCAATTCCATTTCTGATGTCCAGGGAAGTATAAAACACTATCTTAAACTTCAGAGATATACGTAAAACTTGGTGTAAACAGGTTGGGGAGAAAACAGCTTTCAAACTGAGTATAAGATGGTGTGAGTAGAGCTTTTATGTGAAATCTCTAATTTTATAATGAACTTACAGACCAATAATTCTTGACTGGCAGACTAGCCCAAGTGATGGTAGCTATACAGGCAAGTTATAATCTCTATAGGAATTGTAGTTCTTAATTAATAGCAGTAGGCACATCTATTCTTTCAGCAACTGCATCTGGATTCAAATGTTACAGGAGATTATTCTTTTCCTTGAACAAATTTAATTCTTTTATAGGAGGGGCAGGAGACAGGACAATACTTCATCTTAATTAAGCATTCATTGATTCTAAAATGAGCTGAGAGATACATGGAAGACAAGAATTCTGCCCTGAGCAAAATAGGTTAAAGAGAGTGTCATTAATAAATAAATGCTTTGGAAACCTGATCTGAACTTTAATACTGCTTAGAGTCATGCTTCTGGAAACATTTTGTAAAAGAGCAACCTTTATGATGCATATAGTGCTTTGATTTGAGAATTAGAAAAAATAGTCTCTCAGGAATAATACCACACAGAATTACCTCCAAGTTGTGAGGAGGATAAGCTTCATAACTTCATAGCTCAATGCTTATCTGAAATTTTTTTAATCAATTCTTGGTTTCTTTCCATTTCGTTACCAGGAAATTTAACATAACAGTTATCAGACAAGGAGATTTTGGGCTTCAAGCACAGATTTATCAGGGTGAATTTTTTTTTTAAATAAATCAGACCCAGACTAAGATGGGATTACTTCCTTGATCTGTTATTGTTGTACTGACTGACAGTCTTAACATTCATTTAGAACAGGACTAAGTAACTCTGAATGCTTGTGCCACTGACATTATGCAGTAATCCATAAACCAAATGTGATATAATATTTGTTAGATTTTCTTCAGGAAACAAAATAACCTGGATAGGCTTCATGTCTTTAACAAAGTTCAGTTCCCCTAGTGAGGCAGTGAGCTGAAAACCTTTTCATAGTCCCTTTGGTGATGCCATTCCTTCATTCCCATTACATCCATTAGCTATTGACCCTCCCCCAAATACTAACCACTATTCCTGTCTTGGGGGTATCGTTGTAACCAGCTTTCATTCCTTTATCAGATCTCAAGTTTCTGCTATCTCCTTGCCTTTCTAATTACTTTTGCTCATCAGTTCCATGACAATAAGAAATGGAAAGTCAATGTTACAATAGACATTGTTTCTTAACTTAATAATAATAGGACCTTCTCCTGATGTCAGGAGAAAAGTACCTTCATATTTCATAGGGCAAGCCTTATACTCTTGTCTTATTTAGTTTAATTTCAGTATTTTCACCCACTATCCACTCATGGTTACACATATACACACATATACATATATACATACACACATGCATACATGCATACGTACATATGGAAATATTTGGAAATAAGGATTGAAGTTCATGATCAAAAGAAAGAGTGGGCATGAGTATGAGCTGAGTGTTTGCTCTTGAACTCTCAGGCCTATACCAGGGTCCCAAAAGTTGGATTACATAAGTAGCCCGGTAGGATTCAGAGTATATATCAACATTCACTGTGTTCAGTATATAACTCGCATAAAGACTTTAGGCTTCCTCAGTTATTTAGTCAAAACTCTCTTTCTTCTTCTGCATCATAGGAGCTTGCTTTAGTTCTCTTGCAGAATTCATTCATTCTCCAAGGTTCTATCGTACCTTTGGTTCATCCAGTCATTCGGAGAAGAAGTTGAAGGCTTTAGATTGGTACAATATATAAACTCAGCACAAGTAATTCTTGTTTATCGACTACTCAGTCAACAACCATTTAAAGTGGGGGTGTCAAACTCAAGGCCCACGGCTGGATTCGGCCTGCGATGAGGCAGAATCTGGCCCACATGGCCATCCTGGAAATTGTAAGGGTCCGGCCCGCATCACTACGGCCTGACCCTCACATCCCAGCATGCACGCGTGCACACAGGCCTAGATCTCCATCGCCACTTGCAGAGCTGCCCCCCCACCCCAGCCCAGCTTACCTGAGTGTCCCGCTAGCCAGGTACTGAAGTGCCGCAACTGCCGCCGCGAGACAGAGAAGAGAGGGGAGTGGGGCTCTCCAAACTCTGTGTGTGTGTGTGTGTNTGTGTGTGTGTTTGTATGAGAGAGAGAGAGCACGCTATCCCTGCTTTAGTCAAGCTGCTTCCAGTAGTGTGGGCGACAGCCACCTCTCTCTGTCTTGCCCCATTTGCATGCAAGCATGCTCTGTGGGATGAGGTCTCATTAAGTAGTTAAGTGGAAAGTAGTTGAGGAGGAAGGGAGGAGCAGGAGACCACCAAACACTTTTCGTGCCAAGAATGAAAGTTTCTGGGTCCCTGACTCTGCAAAGGATGATGGGTGTCTGAATCTGTGCGATATTATAGCACCCAGAAGCGTCCATTCTCTGCACAAAAAGCATTTCCCAGCCAACTCTCCTCTTTGTTCCTCAAAGTAAAGGCAAAGAAATAGAGAAACAAAGAGATGAGACAGATGTTTGCAAGATAAGTGAGTCCTTGTGGCAGGAAGGGAGGGAGAAGCATGAGGTATCTTAGTGGGTCGGGGAGGCCTTGAGGGCCTGTTCTACCACTAGGCCCTCCCTTGGCCTTCCCCACTCTGAGATACCACAAGTGCACATTGGTATTCTTGAATTGTGAGCTCTTAGGAAAGTATTCCCTCCTTGTGTGTTGCAAGCAGCTATTTCCAGTGGGGAAAACAGGACAAGGAAAGAAGGGAAGAGAGCAAGGAAGGAAAAAGAAGGAAAAGGGAAGGAAGAAGAAAGAAAGAATAAAGAGGGAAGGAAAAAGAGGGAAGGGAAGGGAAGGAAGGAAGGAAGATTATAATGAGACAGAGTGAGAGTCTGAGGTAAAACCTGCCTTAGCACTTGGCCACCAGCAGCCCTGCTGCCTTTTGTCATCCTCTTGTCCCCTCCTCCTGACCTTTCCTGGTGGTCTCCCATCCTATCATGAGGATGCTTTGGTTACAAAGCTGGGTCTCCTTGTGAGGAGATGGAGTGGGCCTCCCTCTGACCTACACACTTTGCCCTCCTGCACACACCATGAGCAACCTGGCCAAAGAGAGCGAGCACAGCAGTAGTGGGAGCTGGCCACGCCCACCATGGCCATACCCACTATGGCCACGCCCAACCCAGCCATGCCCATCTTGCTGCCCCTAAGTCAACCACAATCCTGATGCGGCCCTCAATGAAATTGAGATTGACACCCCTGATTTAAAGGTATAATGACATTGAATAAAGGAAACGTATGACTGGTCTTCATAGTTGTGGCCATTGCAGCATCTACCATCACATGATTTCCAATTTGGGCATTTGCAATTGTGATGGTCGCAGTTATGATGGCCACAACATGCCACAGTCACACGACCACCATTTGCAACCTTCCCTGCCAACTTTTGACAAGCAAAGTCAATGGGGAAGCTTTCAGGAGGTCACACTAATGGCACTTATATGACTGTTGGATGCTGCAACTGCATAGGATTTGCCTAACAATGGCAACTTGGACTGCTGGAACTCCTGTTGTAAGTTTACATGGCAATGTGACATCATGCTTTACAACTATGTTGCTTAACAGTGGAGTTCCTGGTTCCTATGACTAAGCAAGGACTACCTGTAGATAAAGTCAGATTTCTCCTACTCAGTCAGGTGATAGATTCTGTGTTTGCTTATTAAACTTTGTCAGTACTTTTACCAGGATAAATAGAGCACACTTAGAAGTTCATTAATGTCTTCTAGGTATTGGCTATTTTTGTTGGGAATTCTGGATGTTGGAGTCTTGTATATTTAGCCTACACAATGAAGGGGTCATGCTTGTTGCATACACATAAAGATTCCTTTTTGGTTGATTGGCTTCTTGTTGATGTCAAGGGGTAAGCATAGTATTTGAATGTTTGTCATCAACAAATATGCAATTTTTCTGATATAAAGAAAGAGCTCTGAGATCTTTTTTAGACCACAACAGATTGCTTATCCAAACCATTTCAGTAATACCAGTAGGAGAGTATCTTAAGAGTATATTTATTATTTTAAATGCAAGAAACTGTATGTTATAAAAAGAGTATATCCAATATAATGTATAACACATCCAATACACTTCCTGTATCCTGCCCAGAGTCACTGTTTCATGAGATGAGCAGTTATATAGATTTGATAAATGAATAAATAAATATCTCTTGTGAATCTTGTTACGTAGTTTACATAGTCAATTTTATATTTCAGAGACTTTTGAAGCAAACAATTTAAGAAAGATAAGAGAAAAGAAAATGCAAACCTGAAGCCAGAATTGTTGTCTAAGTTAATTAAAACTTTAAAAAAATATCCACATTTTATATCCCACATGATATTATTCTCTATATTTTTGAAACATATGTTTAGAATTTAATTTACTGGTTTGATGATATCTTTGACAAATTCTTCTCATTTTTCACTTAGAAAACTTCAACTGTCAAAGGGGATTTAATTTTGAAGATTTATATGTATGCCATAAGTCATGTCTCCTATCTCAAGTTAAGGAATGACAAGTTCATTAGTTGGAAGCTTAGCCTCACAGGCCATTTTGAAATTGTCATTAGAGACCCTCCATAAAATATCAGGTGTAAGTCCAAATACTTGGTTAAGTATAGAATGTGACATATTTCTTTCTTAGAGACTATAGAATGACTACCAGTTTAGTCCTTACGATCATTCTAAATTAACATGGGGGAATCCAGACTTGGAAATGTCAAGGCAGTGTTTTTGAAAATGATCAAAAATGGAATGAGGGCAGGATATTGAAGATTAAAGGTTTAGAAAATATTTTGTTTGTTCTTTTAATTTGAGGAGATGCAATNTTATATTATGTTCTGGCCCCTAAATGCTTTACAATCATCACTAGTATAATATTGGATTTGTGATTTTTAAATTTTTTCATGTCATGTAAAATTGAGTGTATGGGACTTTGGGGCTGATAAAAGAAGGAACCAAAATAAAAACCCCAGTTGGCTCACACATTTTCAAAGCAAATCTTTGCTCTTGAAAAATTCAACAAAATGATGAGAGGT
>AZIM01006016.1:23114-37526 GCA_000516915.1 Ophiophagus hannah | reverse complement strand
ACATACACATACACATACACATATACATGTAGTGATTGCCTTTTAAGAAATGAAGAATTACAGCAATACACTGCAGGGCAGAATATGAATCCATTCAGTTGTAAATGAAATAGAAGTCAATAATGCTTCATGTCTTAACTCGTTATGTAATACATAAGCTATGATTGTTTCAGGTGTATGTTTGCATTGAAGAAGCTTCCTATTTATCTTGCCTTTGTCAAACTTCAAAACCAAGAAAGATATACTGAGGTTCTGCTAAGCAGTTTCCTTTATTGCTATTCATCTATAAACACATTCTCACCAAACCAAAGCAGACACCACTTGTACCATTAAACATACTGTATACTCTCTGAACTGGGTATGAGCAGTCTTAACTCTTCGTCCCAGGCAAACTACCAAAACTTTGCTATTTTTTTTCTCTTCTGAAATGCACTCCCTCCCTTCTGGGAATCTGGACCATGTTCTACCACATTTTCCCAAAATAAGGTAACTAATATGTGTCCAGCTTTCTTTAATTTTATTGTATACACCTAAATAGAAGGCATGCACATGTAAAGGTTTAGGGCTGAAATGAAGGGTTTAAAAATAGAGTCCCTGAAAACTGTCTATTTTTATCTTTTCCCTTTTTCCCCCTCTTCTTTTTCTGTTTCCCTTTTTGCATTTTTGATCATCAAGTAATAATTATTTGTTGTTTAAAGAAAGAATGATATGCTTACCACACTAATTTTTTGGACATGATGGGAAAAATAATTCATGATAGAGAGATCAATTTATAATTCCTTTTGAAAAATCCTTTCTTTTCCCAGCCGGTTGGCTCGGCGGAGGAAAACGATGAAGCTATGCCGTGACCTTTCTGATCTAGTGGTGTACACAAACTCAGTGGCAGCTCAAGACATAATTGATGATGGTAAGGTTGTTCGTAATTTATATCAAGGATATAAATTATATTATATTTATATTAATTATATTAGTACTGTGTGCTTAATAGCAATAACATAGCACTTAGACTTATAGATTGCTCTACAGTACTTTACAGCGCTCTTTAAGTGGTTTACAGAGTCAGCATATTGCCTCCAATCATCTGGGTGCTCATTTTACTGACCTTGGAAGGATGGAAGGCTGAGTCAATCAGGACCAAACTTTTGATAGTGGGCAGAGTTAGCCTGCAATACTGCATCCTAACCACTGAGCCACCACACTCCTTAAGTGTGTATGTGTATGTGTGGGTGTTTATTGCATATGGAAACCTGAGATTTATATTAAGGAACATATTAATATTGTGTGCTTAATAGCAATAACATAGCACTTAGACTTATAGATTGCTCTATAGTACTTTACAGCGCTCTGAGAAAAAATTTATTGATAGGATGTGATGGCATTTCATAATTCTATCACATCAGTACCTTCATTCATGCAAGTAGAAGATAAATGAGGCTTCCAGTGGTTGTTGTAGGAAGGATTAAGTCCAAAAAACATTTTCTGTAGTTACTATAGTCCTGTAGATAATACTTGCCTCAGGTAGTAACCTCTGGCTGGTCATGTTTGCTCTTGAAAGAATTGGACCTTTTAATACTTGCATAGGATTCCTCCAGAGATCAGGGTTGCAGGTTAGATAGGTGGTTGGGGGGAAAAGACATCAGTTTATCCATTTCATAATGGTTTAGAATATTGTACATCTTATCCCCAGACTTATAAAATGTGAATGAGGATTATTGGGTTGGAATATAAGACACACACACAACTTATGAGACCTCCCAGTGCAATAGCTAACTAATGTTGCAATCTTTTTTTTTAAAAAAATAATAATAATCAAGTAGTATTCATGAGAAAATGAAGAAAAAGAATCTTTTGAACCTGAATTTAATAAATCTTTTTCACTAATTGTGAAGCAATCGGGGGTGCCAGTATGGGCCAAAGTTGACATAGAAGCTACATTATAATGCTGCATAAGGTATAAGCAGAATTTGGACTGCTAATGAGAATATTTGTGATTTCTGCAATAAATTAAATTGGTTTCAAATGTGTCATACTTTAATTTCCATATATTCTAGCAAGTGTGCCTCATGGGAATTTTAATACAAAGCATTCTGAGTAGAGTGCATTAAAAATGTCAATCTTAATTAATAAGAATGTCTGAGAAATTGTGACTGTTATTGTCAAAGAGATGGCAGAATACTAAATGGGCAAATAGATTATCAATTATAGTGTAGTTTGGATATGTTAGGGCTGATCTCGCACTCCACTGACATAATTTTTCATCCATCAGTGACCATCATTACTCATGCATCAAGTTGATTTTAAAAGCTAGCCTATACATTTGATAATATAGTAGACAGTTTTAGAACACTCTAGTTTGCTACAAGTTCTGTGACTTTTCATTCCTGCAATGTGTCGTTTTCTTCTGGTATAAAAGTAATAGAAGTTATGATCCCAGCATTGGCATGGCAGACGTAGAAAACAAAGAAAGATTCCATTGAAGTACATAAAACTTTAAGGCATGATGGCTTTAGAAAGAGGATTAAGTGGGAGGATTTATATGCTGGCATCTACTGCTTGTGACAAAGCTACCTATGACTCAGTTTATACTTGTTGATTCTTGTCTATCAGTAATTCATCTCTGAGAACTGTTTACAGTGTTTCTTTCACAATTTTTCATTTTCCTTCCAGCATGTATCTGATATCCTCTTGCTTGCTTTTCTTTGACTTTAAAGTTTTATCTCACTTGCAATCCCTCCAGGCTTGTACCCAGCTCTGCCGTTCAGCTTTTCTCTGGAATAAATATTTGATAAGCAATGTTACTGCATAGGTCTCAGCATGTATAGATACTGATATCTATCTTTCCACTCAGCAGCCAATCCAAGAGAGTGTTTTGGGTAGTGTTTTTAACATCAGAATAACTATCCCCCTATAAAACAGATGACATACATGAGTAATTATAGTTTAGCAATCTTCTGCAAAGAATTTGCCATCTGGATTTAGGCCTGCTGGGATATCAGATGACGACTGAGGTGAAATCATATTGAACTTGATAAGCACTGTTAGAGCAAATGAAAAAGTGCTAGTAGCCTATTTTGTGGAACAGAGTTGGGGGGAAGCTTGTAATGACACATCTTATTTTATCATGAAGCAACTGTGTCTTCTTCAATTTCTGTCAAATTTGGGCATCACTAAAAAAAAAGAGAGTCAGCATGCAGGGTTTTCATTCCCCATAAACATCACTAGAGGGATATATTGGGTTGTGGTTACATTCCAATTTCTGTGAGAATATTTAAGATAAACTATGTCTGTTGGCCCAAGTGTCAATTACTTCTGATTACAAAGACAGACCTGAAATTCTGCTTGTAATGTTTAGTAAAGTCTCAAATGTATTGACATAAGATTTCATTTCTTTAATTTCCCCTCTGATTTAACTTCAGCCAATCTACATTATTACTTAAACCATTCAGGGGAGCCACAGGTGTCTGTGATGTGAAAAATTAATTACCTTGGTTTAAATTATAAAGCTTTTTTAGGAAGGCCTTTTAAATTGATGCTTAGAATAAATCCTCATCCGAAATTCACTGAAATTCTTCATTTTGATAAACTGAATTAGTATTCAGAAATTTAAGGGAAGAAGTAGTAATTATGTCATGGTTTAAAAATGTCCACATAAATATTTATGTATGTGAAACTAAATTTATTTGTAGCTTTGTTGCTACTAGGAACAGCCATACAACAGTCCTGGCAGATCAGCATGGAATACTGAAATAGGAAATATTGCTTGATTGCCTTGACAAATGGATTGAAGTGTTCACTTTCCTCTGTTGTTTAGAGAAGGCAAACAGTGCATTACATTCATTTGCCCTAAATGGTGGCATTGACTAGTCAATCTGATTGGCTGCGCGGCATCATGTTACCATCATATTCATAATGGAATTCCTGAGATGACTTGCTAGAAGAGGGCTATAATATAGAATCATAAGTTTGGAAGGGATCTTGGAGGTCTTCTACCTATTCCCCTGCCCAGTTGAGTAATCCTCGTACCATTCTGGACAAATGGATGCGTTATCTTTACTTTAAAACCCCCAGAGATACCCATGACTCCAGGAGGCAGACTCTTCCATCACTTAATAGTTCTCACAATCAGGAAATGTTTCCTTACTTCATTTTGGACTCTCACTGTAAAATCTACTACCTCTTCCCTGTGCTATCCCTTCATATATTGGAAGACTGCTATTAGGTTGCTCCTTGCCCTTCTCTTATTTAAGCTAAATCTACCAAGCTCTTCTAACTACTCTTCACAGAATTTCACCTCCAAGCTTCTTGCCATTTTTGATGCTCTTCTCTGAACTCTTTCCATTTCCTCAGAGTTCTTTATGTATTGTGGTGACCAGAACTGGGTGTAGTAGTTCAGATGTGGTCTGCCTAGTGCAGCATAGAGAAATTATTGCTTTCCATGTTCTCAGCACTATTGATACACTCTAAAATTACATTGGTCCTTTTTAATATGTATACATATCAAGTTGTTAATTAGACTTTAATGATTTGAAAACCTATTTTCATTTCATTGGTGAAAATTTAGTGCACTGCTAAATTTAAAGATCATTTTACATTTTTCTATTCTGAACCAGGAAAAAAAAATAATAATGGGACCTTTAGCATATTTGTATTGTGGTGTAACAATGTCTTTTCGTTTGAAACCCTACAAATGCAAACTCCTGTCTATGCCTTTTCCTGTTAATTATTTTAACATGCAGGATCAGTGGGGAATGTATTATCCTTCAGTGAGACAAGAGCTCATCAGGTGATCCAGCAAAAATCAGAGCAGTTCATCCTTTATAACCAGCAGCAGCTCACCAGAATCTATCCATCTGCCTACCGGATTGACTCTAGCAACTTTAACCCTGTACCATATTGGAATGTTGGATGCCAGCTTGGTGAGTGATGCATGGTATCGTCAGTTATATAGGTGCCCATGGACATGCAGCTGTTTATCCCATGGACATGTGCCTGTTAATTATCTACCTATATTCATTCCATATGTGAGGTAACGGTAGTTCACAATATAAAAAGTATAGACTTACAAAGACACATTTAGAAGATTGCTTCTTTTGCTCCATAAAGAGAGTTAGTAGCTGTGGAGTAATAGAGTATCAAATCTATTACTGATCTGCTGTCTCCTTGGAATCAATGCACTTCAGAACTTCTATAGTAGGCTGAATCAGCAATGGGAAGTTCTTTGATGAATTGTTGTATGTCTTCCCAATTAGCTGCAGGCAGGAAAGAGGAACAGATTGCTTGATGCCCATCATTGTTCTTGAGTCAAGTCAGACTTATCTAGTCTGATACCTTCCACTACATTTGAGCTATATTTTCCAGAATGGCCAATCAGCTTGGTGAAAGGAATTCAGTCCTGTTTGGAAGTTCTGGAAGGTGCCAAGATGAAGAAGGCTGGAGGCAGCTGACTATTATATGTTTATTACCTTCAATTGCTTGATGATCTCTGGCAATTTGACATTACTAAATATGTGCACATGTGTCAAGGATTAGATGGCTCAGCTTTGATTTTTACCCAAGGATGAACTTTTTACTATGGGAAGGACAAACTTCTTCTCAATTTGCATAACTCTTGAAGAATTAGCAACCGAAAATATAGTTTCTTTAAGCTGTGTACCCTTGGCTCCAGTATCTTGATTTGTTAATAACTAATTCAGCTACTTAATATCTGTATGAAGTATTCAGGCCTCTTCTCTTCCTTGTCCACTCAATTATTACTAATGCTCTTTGGGCTTCTGCTGTGTCCTTTATACATTTTTTTGGTTTAGATTCAAGGGTCTTTAAAAAGAATAGAAAGTGCATAGGTAGGAATTGGATCCAGGCTAAAAGTATTTCACTAGCACTGATAATGTTACCTAGTTTGAGTAATGAAATGTTTGCAAGAAAACAACCAAGCTCAGAGAGCACCCAGGACCCCTCATTTCAACCTTGATCTACAAATATTCTCCTTTATTAAAAGAGTGTCATATTGAAAAAAATCACACTGGCTATGACCTAAAGACCATCCATTCAAGCATTTCTATTGTTCCAATGGTGAAAGTAACAAATGTTAGCCAAGAGAAAGCTAATCTTTCTCACCTCTTCATATTTTTCTCATCACTGGAACTGCTACTGGAAATAATATGTAACTTGACCACTTGAATTTGATCTAAGATACATGTTGAACATCTTCAAATAAAAAGTTTAATTATAAATTAAGTAAATAAAATCATGTTTTAAAAATACTCAAACTAATTTAGTTTGGATCTAATCCTATAAGTTTAAAGCCATATAAGCATATGATTATAGCCAGTAAATTTCATAATTAACATAAAAATCTGCTTATTCAACAGTGGCATTAAATTACCAGTCTGAAGGGCGGGTGATGCAGTTAAACCAAGCCAAGTTCAGGATGAATGGCAACTGCGGATACATCCTGAAACCACAACAGATGTGCAAAGGTAATACAAGGCAGTGCACACTGAATAGATTTAGTGTTCTTCATCTGTTAAAGATACCTTAGTTAATATTAAAATATGACACCTGTTGGGAAAAAGTGTAATAATATCAAACAGGTTAGTATGGAGACTTTGATCAGGAGCAAAATATAATGAAATATTCATATTTCAATAAGAGAGTGTTAAATGAAAAATGTAGCTAAGCTACGCTTTTGCAAACAAATGAAACATTTAATACAGTTGTTGACATGGGTCTGTGCTTTTATTTCACAAGTAAGCAATTGTATTTGCTTACTTGCTGTCACTTTGTACAATGTTTTATTTTGATGGACAACAAAAATGGCTAAATACCCAAATTTATTTATTATTTTTGTCAAGCAATAAATTTTACATATTAAATTCTAATATTAACTTAGCTTTATTCTTTCCTTTAACCTCCCTGTAGGTTTTTCTCAAATGAACAGAAAACAAGTTGTATTTCTTATTTTAAGATTATGCATTTCCACATTGTTTCTATCCATAGGCACTTTTAATCCATATTCTGGAGATCCTCTGCCTGCTCTCCCTAAAAAACAACTTATACTCAAAATCATCAGTGGTCAACAACTACCAAAACCTCCAGATTCCATGTTAGGAGACAGAGGAGAGGTAAAATTTATTTGTGATAGAGTTAAGTGTTAAGTTCATTTACGGTGGAAGAGATTCATTAATGATCTGAACAAGGATATATATGTTTCTAATCAGGGTAGGCTTCAAAAATTTCATCAGCTGGTTCTCTGCCCAATTGCTGGGTGGATGTGGCCATGGGAGATGTGGCCTAGTTGGCTTCCTGCACCATGGNCATGGCGGGGCGGGGGGGGTTGTTTTCACCCTCCCTGGCCTCTGAGAGGGCAAAAACTGCCTCCCCTGGACTCCCTCCAGAGGCTGGAAACAAGCCCGTTTCCGGCCTTCTGGAGCCTTCGGGAGGTCCGTTTTCTCCCCTCCCTGAGACTCCGTGCATGTCCTGCACTTACCTTGCATCCAAAATGGGCCGCGTGGAGATTCCTGGGAGGGGAGGGATGGGCTGGACGAGGCCAGGCAGGGGTGGGATTTGCCAGGGGTTCGCCCGAACTGGGGTGAACTCATAGCAGCCCACCACTGTTTCTAATCTTCATATAAAGGATGTTAGATAGATGATAGACAGACAGACAGACAGACAGACAGAATCATTATTTGTTATTGCATATGTAAAACTAATGAGGAAATAAGCATGTCAGTTTATGTATTTTAATAGAACGATGAAAGTGCTTTGCTGGACATGTGCTCTACATGAGGGAGCAATATCCAGCAAAGACCGCAATCAATTGGATACCACCAGATGATCAGAGAAAAAGAGGAAGACCAAGAAAACTTGGCACCAAACATTTCAGAAAGACCTGAAAAACATCAATCTTAAATGGAGGGATATGGAGACTGTAGCCATGGATTGAGAATGGTGGAATATGTTAATAGCCCCATTTAAAGCTAATTTAGAATAAATTTCTTGTTAATGTATTCTTGCTAAAAAATTGAATTCTAAAATACACTTTGCATTTCATATTAATAACATAGGTATACACATAACAGAAAAATGTTATAGCTTGGGAATGTGAAAGATTTAATTTATGATTTTTATGGTTGAATAATTTTCTGAATGCAAAGGGAAATTATTTGGTTTAAGTACAAGCTACACTATTCCCCCACAGAATTATTGAATATTATTTTGCTTTTTAACTGTTCTTGGCTTTGTAGCTATATTTATTTTCATTCTTCCTGCTGATTTAAATAATAGTAACCTGAAGAAAGGAGAATTAATTTATTAATAAACAGTCCATATGTGAGACCTATATAGGATTTAAACATTTAAAAAATGGTGTCATAATAAAAATTCACTGTCAAAAAATAAAAAAAACTACAAGTAATTTTTGTGGGAGAGTTTTTTTTTTTAAAGCAAAGACTATGATCCAACAGACAATTATTGGAAACACTGTTGGACTGAAATAAAAAGCTTTAGTTAATTCAACTGATAGTGATTCTTTAATTGTTCCATGTTTTTAGAACCACAGATTTTATTAGTACAATTTTTTCTGGCTATTTAGTATGCAATGATAATCACCTAATAATGCTAATAATGCTATATTTGCATCTGCAAAGAAATCCCTTGTACTAAATCCAATATGGACTATTTCAGCTTGGCAAGTTGTCAAGGTAATACTTTTCTTCAATAAATCTAATTTCAAGTTTTTTAAATGGTCATATCAGAAATGTAAGGCAAGGGCAAGAGACTGTAATTACAAGTCCCATCAGTACTGATTTTAATCATGTTGACTAAAGCTGATTTTACTCCAGCAACATTTAAATGGGTGTAGGTTTCCCATACCTAAAGTAAACCACATACTCAAAACTATGACTACAGCTTTCTCAATATGGTGAACTTATTTGTCTGAATAAAATCTATGCTTGCTTCAAAACATCTAATTGGCAAAATTCCAGCAGATGGTTCTCATTTCATCATCTAAATTCAAAGTCAACATTTACTATGAATGTCTGAGCTGTGATATAATATCACTATAATCTAATGCAATAGTTTACTCCATCTTTAAAACCTGTGGATGCAATATAAGAAAGATGGGATATTTACTTTAGATATTTATGAAGAGGTCTCAAGCAGATTTTGGTTTTTCTAAAAATGTCTCAAGCAGATAATCGATCCATTTGTTGAAGTTGAAATTATTGGGTTACCAGCTGATTGTTGCAAAGACCAGACCAGAGTTGTAGATGATAATGGTAAGAGATACACCTTGCAAATTTTCAGTTTCTCACCAAAAACAGTGTTGGCAAAATTCAGCCATTTTGGTTCTCAATTTTGATGTCATTATCTCTTGCTACATTGAGGTCTGTAAATGAGGGCTAAGGACTGCCGAAGGGTGCTCATCAGTGTTTTAAAATGGAAGGTTTAGAACAAGTATGGGAGGGAAGAGGGAGGATTTAAATATTAATCCTCCAAGCAGGATACAGTTGCCAGAGAAAAGACATTGGCTAAAAATGGTCTTTCAGTTAGGGGTATGGAATGGCCTTGTTTCTTAGCCTTAGCTCCCTCTTCTTTGCCATCTGTTCTGAGACTGAAGCTGCAGAGATTCTGACTTGAAAATCTCAGGTTCTAGAAATTTTGATCTTGATGAATTAGGCTGTAGCTTAGACTTGACAATAATGTGGGACATTGAATGCTATTAGATAAATGGATGGAACAGTTGGTCAGTCAGTTAAAATCAGCCATTGGGGTTAATGAAGATGCTGAGATAATGCATTTGGCTTGTCATTCCTTCTTGGTGTTGGAAGCAAAGCATGAATGTATTTGGTTACATACTTAGCCAAGGACAATGCTTAAGATTTTTTTTAATGTTAATATGAAATATGATACACAATTATATATAATTTAACTTAAAATAAAATAAGTGCATTTATATACAATATAATTGTGTTTGCAAGTGATTTAAATTAAAATAACCTAAAACAGAAATACTTTTGTATTTCATAAGGGTTTATCTATTTGTACACAACTAGTTCTTCATTAAATAAAATTCCTCTTAGATTTGGCATGTAGATGACTTGTAAATTGATCTGTAAATCAAAAATAACACATATTCTTTCTGATTAATGCTACCCTAATATTTGCTATATATTTTGCTCCTCACAGGATTCAACCCTGTTTGGGAAGAAAGCCTAACTTTCACTATCCACATGCCTGAAATAGCTTTGGTTCGATTTCTAGTTTGGGATCATGACCCCATTGGCCGAGATTTTGTGGGGCAAAGAACTGTGGCTTTTAGCAGCTTGATGCCTGGTGAGTCTATTGGCTTTTCTCTCTTTTCTTTAGCTGCTTCACTAGCAGGTGAAATGAATTTCTTTTCACAATCTATGGTGTGGGAAACTCCAATTATGTTTCTCATATCTCTTAAGTACTTAAGAGGAAGAAAGTTATGTAGAGCAAACAAAGAAAAATCATTACCATTTCTGAGATGGAAATCTAAACCTATGAAGGACTATCCCTGTGAGCTGATTGGAATGAAAATAGTTTTCACTAATATGTCTTTTAACCCATTGAAGATTGGGATTAGCAGATCTATTGATAATATTCTTTAATTAAGTCCATTCACTGGATAAATGTTGCACAATGTATTTATTAATAAAAATAATCTAAATTGTCCTTTCTGATTTGTAAAATCAGTGCAGAAGTCTTTCCAACCAGAATTCCTATTTCCAGTTATACAGTTTAGTTCAGACTATTGTGGCATAGTTATTAGAATACTGAACTAGGCACAGAAGCACACTAGATAATTTTGGGCAATCTTTCTCAAGTCAATCTACCTCATAAGTTTGTTGTGGAGGAAAAATAGGAAAAAAACTCCATGTATGGTGCCTTGTGATCCTGTACAAAGGTGGGATATACCTCTAACAACTAAAACAAATATTTAAATTTAACCTCTATATTTTTGCATTTATTCACTTGCCTTGTACTATTAGATATGCTGTCTGGAGGTTGTACAGTTACATTTAGAAAATAGCAGTACCACATGCCAGTTTACAGGAATAATCTGTATCAAATTGCAGGTTTTCAAACACTTATCTTTCAATTCTCTGCAACAAGTTGAAAATGAAAACATTTACTTTCCCTATAGAACAAGTAGATCTATGCTCTATTCAGTTTTGGAGAGTTTAGTCTCATTAACCCAGGTCAAGCTTTAAAAAGTGGTTGAAACTCCTGATTGTTAACCTACTTTTGCTAAAAGACATTTTCCAAATTGTATGGTGGTTTGTTAAAAAAAAAAGACACTTTCACACACTCACACGTGCAGGATGAGTCTGAAGTTTTTCTTAGTTCATTTGTTTTCATTATCTAGTCATCGTTCGTGTCCTTTATTAGTTTGTCATAACTGGATTCCTACACCATGCTATATACAAAATATGCTCTGGTCATATAACACATGACGCTGAAACCAACAAATCATGTTATGGCTTCATTTGATGCACTAACTTTATTCCATATGCAAAGATAGTGACTTAGTTCCCATAGCACCTCTGAACCAAAAACTACCTAACCTTCATAAATGAAGCCAGATATCCGTGTCCCAGGATAATATTGCAGGATCCAATCTGGGTCAGTCACTGGGACAGAGGTTTAGTCTTCTAAGCTTTCGGACTTGTGCTGGAGCTCATCTTCTGGAAACTTCTCTCTATCAGAATGTGTACCCAACCTTCTTTTAATCTAGTCTAACATCCTGTGTGAACTATTCTATGTATAACATAGTAGGATAGCATCTTAACTATGAAACATAACCATTTAATGTTGTTGATGATGTTCACCTTCAACAGGTTACCGTCATGTTTACTTAGAAGGACTGACTGAAGCGTCAATTTTTGTTCATATAACCATCAATGAAATTTATGGAAAGGTAAGAGATAAGTATTTAGTTCTACATATTGAACAATTAAGATTGACATTAGCATGTGATAATGAAAGAGCAGCTGTTGATTAACCACAGATTTAAGCTACAGCCTTCTAGTTTCAAAGTGCGAAAGTTAAAGTATGTGAAAGCAATTGTATCTTTTTTATACTTAAGATACAATTGCTTTCACTAGTGCCATATCTCCAGATATACTGGCACTCCCAATATTTCTGGAGGGTATCAGACTTAAGTTTCAAAACCATGAATTCTGTTGGGTGCTTATAATGGAAGTAATTGACATTAATTACATTTTAACAGAAGCTACTTATCTTAGATATGAAATAATTTATTATTTCCTGCTGGGCAAATTACTGTGCCAAAATATTTATGAGAACGTTTCTTTCCTACCTATTTTTTTCCTTTCACATGCATCTCTTTATTTAAAAAGTTAAACTGACTCCCCTCCC
Organism: Ophiophagus hannah; assembly: GCA_000516915.1. Taxonomy (NCBI): domain Eukaryota; kingdom Metazoa; phylum Chordata; class Lepidosauria; order Squamata; family Elapidae; genus Ophiophagus; species Ophiophagus hannah. The sequence continues at coordinate 25,121 of AZIM01006016.1, read as the reverse complement.
CAATTTTGGGATTAATAACCAAAATTAGGGGCAGGCTTAATAATGGTAATTTAGCTCTCATTTCTCATTGAACTGTAAAAATACTTCTTCACTGGAATTTGTTTCTTTTACTGGTAATTGCTTTGTGCTTAGTTTGAATCAATTTTAAAGCAAAGCTACTGCTGTTCTCTTATGTTTCAGAATTTGGAAAATTTTAAAACTTAGTTTAAGTTTTAAAATGGCAAATAATTTATTTTCTGCAAACTGCTTTTTCTCAATTTCTGTTATGGAAGAATATTTTAGTTGCTTAGGGGCTGTAGAACAATAGAGAGGCTCATCTCATATCATGCAGATAATATGTTCAATGTTTGGCATTTCTAAGTGAGTGACAAAAGACTCCCACCTGAATCATTGGCCTGTTGAGGGCATTAGTTTGCAAATAAGGAATTGAAATGACTTTGATTTTTTTTTTCGTGTGCCCGGCAACAATATTTAAGGTACTTCAGTTACTATCATTGCAAAGCAGTTGCAAGCAATTGCATTTATGAAACACAGTATAAACTATTGATTGTGTTTGCTGACTATATTCAACAAAGTTCAGTAATTCTGAACTCTGATTTATTGTTAAAGATGATAGCCTAGGTAAATCTAAGATTAGAGGTTCACGGGCTGTAAATCACAGTGAACTTCAGGATTGTATGTCATATTTTTTTTGGTGAAGCCACAAGAAGATTGGATCTTTTGGTTTACTACTTATTGAATGGATTCAGCTGATCCTAACTGTGGGTTCAGTAAAGGGTTACCATTGTATCTGAATTCAATCTATGATTTGGGAATAATTGACTTTGTCCATTTAGCTTCATGATCTTGATGCCTAAATATGCTATTTTAATTGTTCCAAGCAACTTTATTTTTAGTGATTCAAGAGGGAAGATGAACAAGAGATTCTCTAGTCCAGTAGTGGCTAACCTTTTTCAGCTCCCAGAAGGCAATGTGTGCTGCCCCCCCATGCCCCCTGCACATGCGTGCGCGATCCCCCATGTGCGCTGCACATCTCTGCTCATGCACATGCATCTCCCATGCACCCCAACCCCTGCACATGTGTGCCAGATACCTGACAATCAGCTGTCGGGCGGCAGCACACGCATGCACAGTGGGGCTCTTCCAGGTGACCTCTCGTGTGCTGGCAGAAGTGGCTCTGCGTGCCACTTCTGGCACTTGTGCCATAGGTTTGCCATCACGGCTCTAGTCTATTGTGGCAATAATTGTACCACTTTTCAGCCAATTTTAGTTTCATAAGCCAACACCCCCCAAAAGCAAAATTTTCCAGCACTGTAATGTGCAAAAGAGGCCCTCTCCAATTTGATAAAAATCAGATTTTTCACAGTACATTTTCTAGGATGCCCTCATTAATCCATTTTACATCATGGGGCTCCTTGCTCCATTGAACAGCTTCGTTCACTGAATTCACTCAGTGCTGATGTTAGTAATCATTGGCTTCCTTTTCCCTGTTTCTCCCTTGTTTGCTTAAAAATCAGAGAGAGAGGGGGCTCTTAGTTTCTTCTTTTGAGGAGCTTTTCTTCCTTTTGCTTGGTGCACCTCCCGATATTATTGCTCCATGAATCTAGAACTCTGATTCTTGGCTTGGATCGTTATTCAGAGAAATACAAAATAAATGGGTATTTCAAGCTTGAGGAAATGTTCAGAAATCTTCTCCCCTGACGTTTCTCATTCTCTGTTCTTTAGAATGATCTGGGTACAGAGATTGGCCAGACAATTTTGTGAGCCTTTGAAGTGCTACCCATTAGCTATTAACAGCCATGCCAAGGATTGCTAGGGATGTAGCTACTTTGCAAAGGAGTCTCTGACTTGGTCCTTCGGGAGTTGTTGCCTTTATTTTCTGCCAGTAATTGACAGAGGTGGGAGAGAAAGAGAGCCATTTGACGTATGTTTCTTTAAAGGAAATTTTCCCCAGGAAGTAGTAATCTTAACAGGAAGGCTGTACAGGTAGTCCTTGACTTACGACCA